>SNQJ01S0034880.1:0-32353 GCA_010110895.2 Picea sitchensis | reverse complement strand
ATATACTAAACAGAAAAAACTCTAAATATGTTGAAAACAAAATATACTAAACAGAAAAAAACTCTTTGTTCTTTGTTATGTTTCATATACATATAAATATGTTGAAAATAATACAAATTTTTTCTTGTATTTTGTTCTATAGATTATAGATTGTGATTGTCATATATATTACAAAGTCAACTCTTTCTTCTTGTTGTCTTATATGTTAGGAACTCTTCTTTTTTTATATTGTTCCTTTTCTTTTTTTATATTGTCCTATAAGTTAGGTTAAGTGTTCCCAATGGTTAAGAACATGTGTTATCTCCGGGGAGGTGACAAGTTTAAAATCGGCGAGGGGTAGGGATGCTCATATTAGCCCGTTGTGACAAGGCTGGAAGGGTAGACGACCCCTGGGATAGAGGTTCACTTCGGTGGGGTTCACTTCAGTGGGCCTCGGGATGTCTCGGCCCCTGCTGAGTCACAAGTCACTGGTATATCTGGCTTGCGGGCTATTGGATATACTCTTGGGAGGTTGCTGATCCCATGGTCAAAAAAAAAAANTTTTTGTTTTCTACATTAAAAAAAAAAAAAACTTTTCTTTTTGTACTTTTAAACTTCATTTTTATGTTGAAAGGCGTACACCTATTGACAATGGGCACAATTAATGATCTTTTAACATTATTTAACCTTAAACCCTAATCTGATGGCTATGCATTGAAGATGCTGGCATATTCTTAGTCGTCCTCCAAAATCAATGGATCGGATTTATTGTTCATAACTTTCTTGCATTTATCAAGACATCAGTTAACATGTTTATTTTTTAACATTTACCTAATCACATTAAAAAATCACTGTAAGGATCTGTAATTGCCACGTTTAACTGATTAAGTAGAATTAAACCGTGACATCTAAATAAATGCCCACGCGTTCCATTTATCAACCTAATACAGTCAAACATTTCATATTACCACAAACGTTTTATATTGGGAGCATGTATTCTCAGCCTTTCGACGTTCTCAACCCTGAGTTAGCCGTTGTGCTAGTCAATATTCGGCTTCCATCGCCACAAGTCTTTTCTTCGTCCTGCATGTCTATTTTATTCTCAAATTCCGGCATTTCATGCGTCCATACAATTTTTTTTTATCTTTCCTTGTCTTACATCTAGACTTCATTCTCAATTGACTTCATTCTCAATTTTCAGCTTTTTTTTCATTCGTCCATCAAAAAGGTATGCTAATTTTTAAATGTTAAAGTAAATTTGCAGGTATTTTCTTTGTAACTTGTTTTACAAGAAAAACGATAGCTAGTACACAATACAAGCCTATCAATTAATATCTATATACTAATGTTTCTTTTTCTACTTTCGCCATTAGACTTTTTAGCTTTTGCTCGTTTAAGTGTTTCCAAAATGCATAGTAAACTAATTTTGCTTAGCTAATGTAAACATTAGCTTTTTGTTGTGGAGCATTAGTCACTATATCAATAAAATAATAATCTTAAAAAGTATAGTTTAACAATTCAATTACCATTGAGGCTTTGTGTCTTCTAATAAAGATATTTTTATATCCATTTAAGAGATATTCAATTAGTGGATATTTTTATATTCACCAATTATGGAGAAAAATGAACGACAAAAAAACATACACATCGTCCGTCCACATCGGGAGTTGTTCAAATTTTCATACGAGAATCCATGTCCCTCGTCCGTCCACATCGGAAGTTGTTCAAGTTTAAGTATTCTTTATTAATAATCTCTTAAATAAGGTTATTAATGATTAATAATCTCTTAAATGGATATCCATTGAGGTTATTAATCACTTAATAATTGTTTTTTATTAATAATCGTTTTTTATTCCTTATATCCATTGAGGGAAAACATTAATAACGTGGGGGTTTAAGTATTCTTTGAATTGAACTCCTTCCTAGCTAAGTGTGTGTGTGAATTGTATTTGGGTACGAGGAATTCATACTTTGTTATCCCATTACCATATTATGTGGAACTTTTTCTAGTAAAATTATTACTGAAAGTAATATAGAGCCAAGTCAAAATGCAATCATTATGTGGAAAGTTTTCTATTAGAATTATTAGTGAAAAATAACATCTAGAAATTTTTCTATTAGAATTATTAGTGAAAAATAATATAGAACCAAGTCAAAATGCAAGGTTAACAAGGTTAGGAGAACAAGTTGCATTGAATTTCCTCATAGCACTATTAGAAATCTCACTACATTCAATAGTTATAAGGTGAAAATTGAATTTGCAACACCAAGCTTTTCTTTGCTAAGGTATTCAACCCATAGCTCCATGGTGGGAATTCAGTCTACAATGCAAGGTTACAATAAAGGATTACTTATTCGGTCATGTGTTCGGTTAGAACACTTTAGAAAATTTCAAATAAAAAATAAAAATGTTTTTGTTTTTTATCTTTTAAAAAATAATTTATGAAAAACTTAGAAATATTATTCTGTTTTTAATAGAAGATATCATCATTATATCTTGATAGGGCACATCCATTACCATTCATTAAAGAGTTTTAGTCGACTGGATCAACGACTCTCATGATTTCGGAGCTCTAAAATTGTGTAAGGTTTAAAGAAAAGAAGGCTACAAAGTTACATTAGGGCTTCTTGATTCAAGAGTTTCAAACTCAAAGTGTTTAAAGATTTAAAAACACCAAAGTTGCAAAGCTATGGAGTCCCGGAGACATGTTCCCGTGAAAGTATTTAAAAATAGATCTACTGATGAGTCATAGGCCACCTGTCAATCTTTATTTTGTTGACACATGGCACTCTTTTTTGGCACTTTAGTCATATCATTCGCATGATTTTAGGAGACATGTGTCACTCATTTTTTATGACACGTCATAAAAAATAATGTCATCACTTCCACATCACTCCAGGCGATTGTCCTTTAGGAGATAAGTCAAGAACAAATTCAAAGGAGCGTCGGAGCACCGAAGTGCCAAAGTGTTGAAGCGCCAGAGCACCGAAGTGCCGAAGTGTTGAAGCGTCGGAGCACCGAAGTCCCGAAGCACCCAAATGATTATGATAAATAAAACACTAAAGATTAATGAACTAAATAGGTTTAAGTAGTTGTGATTAACGATAAGTAATCACTCTATGAATTTGGCATTTAGGAGATATCTATTCTTTTGCATTCAAAACTCCTAAATGTCGAACTGTCGAAGTACTCACCGCATATACAAGCTCGTGAACACCCGGAGCTCTGAAGTTTTGCAGTCCCAAAGTGTTTAAAATTAAAAGTGACTTTAAACCATGATTAATTAAAACAAAAAAGTAATTATGGGTTGATTAACTACTCTGTGAATTCGGCCTTCGGGAGATATCCATTATTTTTCATTCAAAACTCCTGAATGTTGAAGTATTGAAGTACTTTATCTTAATTCTTAATAATACATCGAGTTGGATAGGGTAAAAGATTTGGAAAAGTGTTGCAACCACCAGGTAATAAATTTAACAGATGATTACTTTGTCAATAGATTAATGCAAGGATATCTAGACATTAATATTTCTGTAAATAAAGGTATTTCAAACTTCAAAGTATTTTTCCATTAACATTCGAAATTGTCGCATTCAACATTTTGAAGCTCACATGGTTTACTTCTCAAAGGAGGGTTAACATCAACTTTTGAAAAGTCAAGGCGCCACTCAATGAAGTAAAGAAGCAAGATTCATTGACCGAGGAATCAAAACCAAATGAAAATGTCGAACCTTCTAAGTTCATTATTGCATTAACAAAATTATATGCACAATTCAAGGATCATAAAAAACCAAGTACATCCACAAGCAAATAGAGGGCAAGTGAAGTGCCAACAAGCAAAAGAAATCTCAACAAATCCAAAAATATATTCATTGTATCGTTTAGTTTTGATTGTATTATATTTTGAGAATGAAGAATGTTGAATGTCTAACTACTTCTGGTTAAGACATTTTTGTATAAATAAATAGATCAAAGATCTATTCGAGGCTTCTTCTGGCTGAATATAAAAGAGAACTTATTGAATATCAATTAGAAAGAGAAGATAGAGATCCTATGTCTCATTTCCTTGAGTTATGCGTTTTCTGTGTATTACCATCTCATAATCTTATTTTCTTCATTCCATGGCCCTTGAAGATTGAAAGACTACAATTTAGTAACACATCTATTGTGGTCCATATATTGGATATATGTTTAGTTACAATTTTTTCCTCTATTATTATTGTGAGTAAAACAAGACCTATATCTCTATAAGTTTCCTCATTTTAAATCATCTATCAAGGACTCCTTTTTCATAATTCTTCAATTTTGGATAAGGTAAGATTTATCTGTATTTGATGCCTTACTTTATTTTGACAGTCTTTGTTAATCAAATATACTTTTCATATGATCAATATTTATAAAAGACTCAAAGAAAGAGATATTTCCTTTGTGTTTTCCAATCATTAAAATTCATTCGAAGTTTCATCTTAAAACTGAAGGTAGAAAAGCATTACAAAAACAATTCTCTTACATCTTTGGATGCCTGACATTATTATGTGATCCTAGAATAAATCTCAGGAACAACATATTTTTTGCGTTGTTTCCACGGACCGAAGAAAAAAAACTATTTTCCATGGGAATACAACAATGTTTAAGTTTTTATTTTTGATGGTGAACAAGAATTGAACACAAGGATAAGGATCGTCTTCATGTTTTCACCCGGAGAATCCATTTTAGTGACTCCTTGGTTTGAAGAATCCATATGATTCATTAGCGACTCCATTGGTATCGAGATGTCAAGTTCCTTCGTTGTTCGAATCACTGCAAGGTTTTCTCCTTTGAATTTTTCTTCCGTTCTTGGTTTTCCAAATGTTGTTCTAGACATTAAAGTTTGGGAAGATATTCTTCCTAATTTTAGAGAGGATAAATATGACAATCCAGTAGAACATTTGTTTAAGTTTCATAATCTTATGGATTAATTGGATATTCATCATGAAGATGTCCTCATGAAATTGTTCATGTTTTCTTTGGAAGGAAATGCTCATGATTGGTATAAATCACTTCCTCATTCTAGTATTTCATCCTTGAAATAATTTCATGATGCCTTCAATAAATACTGCAAAAGAATATATCCATCAGAGCTCCTTTTAGAAACTTTCTGCAATATAAAATTCTCACAACAAGTTTATGAAGATGATCGTCATGGAATAGTATTTGTTGATGAAGAATCAGATCATAATAGCATTTTGATCAAATTCAAGAAGATGCAAATCAAGAAAGCTTGTATGAAGAAGAGATCAATGCATACCCAGAGGACTTTCAAGCATATCAAATATATAATGATGAAGGCTTTCATCCTTGTGAAGGCCAATGGCTTATTGAAGATCACGTACAATTATCCTTTGAAAAAATTGGTTTTTATCATGATCCTCTTTCTATTTTAAATTCTTTGAAAGAGTTTTTTATCCAAGAGCCATATCAATCTTCTAATGCATTAGTTTCTTGGAAATATAGTCAAATGTATTCTATTCAAAAGACATTTCAAGAAACGTTACAATATTATAGTGATGATACTAATGATGGGAATGTTGTAGATGTGTTTGAAACTGCATGTGATCAAACTATTGATTTAAATCTTTGTGAAAATCAGTTGCTCATTGAAGACTACATGCAATCGACATTTGAAAAAGAAGAGATGCAAGAGGATTGTCATGATACTGATGATGGAATTATTGAAAATTCCTTTGAAACCCTTTCTGATGAGACTATTATCACAAATCTTAATGAAGATCAACCAATATTTGATAAGTATTCAGATAGTGAGGAGGAAGAAAATATTTTATGTCAGCATCTATTGGTCATTATAGTAGCCTTCCTCTATTTGATTTCTATGATGAAAATGAACTTGAAACTAGTGAACAATAAATTATTTATTTTTCTTTATAAATTTTTTATCAGCATGAAGTCAATCGGTAACAACATTGCGGAAGAAATAAGCCTGTATATGAAAGCTATGAAGAATATTTATGGAAAATCAGTGAAGCAGATAAAGAGAAGTTACATGAGCAGTTGATCCCTTTTTCTTATTTATCAAATGTTGAACAACAAAAACAACAAATCAGTGAGCTTCAATGTGAAAATACTGAGCCAGAAAAAGAAATGATCAACAGTGAATAAAGTGTGCAAAGGCATCTCATTCAGTATGAACAACAAGAAGAGGTATGGGATGATTGTAAAAGTTTTATTTATTTTTCCTTTATATGATCCAATGGCAATGTATATGGTTTTTTCATTTTTTATTTCATGAAGACAAAGCTGCATAGTTGCAAGTATGGACTATCAAATATTTTTCTTTTATATTATTCATCTTTTGCAGTTTTTGTGTTCAAGGATGAAAGCAAAGATCATCTAGACAGTCAAATGCTTGAGTGACTTCTTTGGAAATTTTCTTATACTTAATAAAAGGAGATGAATTGAGTAGAGTAGGGATCATTGTATATAAATAATAGTCTTTTGAGCATTGGTGTGTAGTTTGATTTTCAGCTTGATGTGGTTTGTAGTAGATCAAAAGAATACATGACTCCATATCCCAATGGAGGAACTGGTACAAAGTGGCTTTCATTTTGCAATATGTACAGTTCATTTTAGTGTGCATAAAGTCTTTTCAGCTGTAGAGAATAAGGATGAGTTTCAGAGTAAAGATTGCACAATCGACACACTCATAATCATCACGACTCAATACTCACTTCTCCCTTCTTCGGACTCTCTGGAATCTGATGATAAACGGATACAATCCCTTCTCCAAAACTTCAAAAGAAAACATGCAAGAGTTCCTCTTTTGTCTTATTTCTTAAGTAAAAATGAAATTATGATTAAAATAGATATGGGGGATATTTCCCCATGAATTAAAGATAGCGTCATCATCTAAAGAAAAGATTGGAGAAGTGGGGAAAATACAATATAAAAAATCATGTGGATTAGGAATAAGATCATCGTTGATACCAAAATAAATTATTAAATATAAAAAATTAAAACAGTTAGAAAGTGACTGCAGGACAAAGAAAATCAAAAGTCTCATTTGACACAGAAACCCATGTGAAATTGCGATTGTTCAGATTAATATGTTTGATATAAGTATTTCTCCCTCTGTCCCTAGTTCTTTCTATAATCACTATTCTTTTGTCTTTCTCATCATACCGATCCTTGTAGAAATGATAAAACTTAGCCTAATACTAAAAACTTAGAAGCAAATTTTCAAAATAGGTCGGGAGATTTTGCTTTTATGTTTCTTTAATTTTAATTGAAAAAGTATGTCTATGCTAATTCTAGTAAATTTATCTCTAATATCAGATTTCAACGGACAAATTTGCTCAAGGTTTATCCCTGAAATGAATAAACTTTTCCAAAATTTGGCTATAGGAGAAGGTATACTTAGAAATGGAAGAAAAACTAATCTGAGAGTATTCTTAAAATTGTAGACAGACCTTCTTTTTCATTAAGATCTTAAACATATGTCATCCCTTATATCTTACATAAAAATTGATTGCCCCCACTTCAAAGTAATAAAATCAAAGAGATATGCTAAAATGAAATTCACAAATTGACTGCCCCCATCTTGTCCCAATATAAATGATGAAAGGGAATTCATATAATTGATTTCCCTCATCTCGATTAAATGAAATCTTGTTTTTGAAGTGGTGAAATGAAATTAAATTAAGGGAGATATAGATAACTTCACCAGGGTACTGAACATGCTCACTGGAAGTGAAGCAATATCTATGATATTTGTAAGGTTTTCTTACATATCTATATAATATACTTTGTTATCTAGTTTTTTTTTTCAATAGTGTTTATATTCTGAACCAACTGGGATTCCTTAAATAAAAATATTTTACATCTGTATGACCTTGAAGAGAGAACATAGTCGGTTAAAATCTTATATTTTTGTTAAAATTACTTTGATTATCCTAAACAATTCTGGAATCAATTTTAAGGAAAGAAAACACTTATTATCCTAGCTTGAAATCAATCACCAAGTGCGCTTTAATATTTTTAGATATGGTTATGTTCATTTTTCTATATATGATCAAATTTCAAATAAAATAAAAAAACATTTAAATCAATAAAAGAAGAAATAATGACTCCATTTACCAAATAAAGGCACCTGGTCTACTGTTCTTTCATGCCTCACAGGGAGCCACAATCCCCATATGGAGCCTATGTTATAACACTTTAGAAAATTTCAAATAAAAATTAAAAATATTTTTGTTTTTTATCTTTTAAAAAATAAATTATGAAAAACTTGGTAATATCGTTCTTTTTAAAATAAAAGATATCATCGTTATATCTTGACATGGCGCATCCATTACCATTCATTAAAGTGTTTTAGTATATTGGATCAATGGCTCTCGTGATTTAGGATCTCTAAAATTGCATAAGGTTTAAACAAAAGAAAGCTATAAAGTTACTTCGAGACTTCTCGATTCGGGAGTTTCAAACTCAAAGTGTCTAAAGATCTAAAAACCATGAAGTTGCGAAGCTCCGGAGTCCTGGAGACATGTTCCTGTGAAATTATTTAAAAATAGATCTATTGATGAGTCATAGGTCACCGATCAATCTTTATTTTTCTAACACGTGGCATTTTTTTGGGGCACTTTAGTCATTCATTCACACGATTTTAGGTGACACGTGTCACTCATTTTTTATGACTCATCATCAAAAGTGACTTCATCACTAGCACCTCACTCTAGGATATTTTCCTTCAGGAGATAAGTCAAGAACAAATTCAAAGGTGTGCCAAAGTGCCGAAGAGTCAAAGTGTGAGAGCATCAAAGTGTCGAAGTCCCGAAGCACCCAAATGATTACAATAAATAAAACACTAAAGATTAATGAACTAAACAAGTTTAAGTAGTTGTGAATAATGATAAGTAATCACACTATGAATTTGACATTCAGGAGATATCTATTGTTTTTCATTCGAAAATCTTGAATGCAGAACTTTTGAAGTACTCACTGCATATACAAGCTCACTAACTCCCGGAGCTCCAAAGTTCTGGAGTCCAAAGTATTTAAAATTAAAAAGTGACTTTAAAGAATGATTAATTAAAACAAAAAAGTAAGTAAGGGTTGATTAACTGCTCCGTGAATTCGGCCTTTGGGAGATATCCATTATTTTGCATTCAAAACTCCCAAATGTCGAACTATCGAACTACTTTATCTTAAGTATTAATAATGCATCCAGCTAGCTAGGATAAAAGATTTGGAAAAGTGTTGCGACCACCAGATAATAAATTTAACAGATGATTACTCTGTCAATAGATTAATGCGAGGATATCTGGACATTAATATTTTTGTAAATAAAGGCATTTCAAACTTCAAAGTATTTTTCCATTAGCATCTGAAATTGTCACATTCAACATTTTGAAGCTCACAGGTTTTACTTCTCATGGGAGGGTCAACATCAACTTCTGAAAAGTCAAGGCACCATGCAAAGAAATAAAGAATCAAGATTCATTGACTGAGGAATCAAACCCAAATTAAAATGTCAAACCTTCCAAGTTCGTTGTTTCATTAACAGAACTACATGCACAATTCAAGGATCGGAAAAATCCAAGTACATCCACAAACAAATAGAGGGCAAGTGAAGTTCCATCAAGCAAAGAAATCTCAGCAGATCCAAAAATGTCTTCATTGTATCTTTTTATTTTGATTGTATTCTATTTTGAGAACTAAGAATGTGGAATGTCTAACTACTTTTGGTTAAGACATTTTTGTATAAATAAATAGATCAAATATCTATTCAAGGCTTCTTCTAGCCGAATGTAAGAGAGAACTTACTAAATATCAATTAGAAAGAGAGGATAGAGATTCTACGTCTCATTTCCTTGAGTTATATGTTTTTTATGTATTACCATTTCATAATATTATTTTCTTCACTCCATGGCCCTTGAAGATTGAAAAACTACAATTTAGTAACACATCTATTGTGGTCCATATATTGGATATTTGTTCAGTTGCAATTTTTTCCTTTGTTATTACTGTGAGTAAAATAAGACCTGTATCTATGTAAGTTTCCTCATTTTAAATCATCTATCAAGGAATCAATCTTCATAATTCTTCTATTGTGGATAGGGTAAGATTTATCTGTATTTGATACCTTACTTTATTTTGACAGTGTTTGTTAATAAATTCTACTTTTCATATGATCAATATTTATAAAAGAATCAAGGAAATAGATACTGCCTCTGTGTTTTCTAATCATTAAAATTCATTTGAGGTTTCATCTTAAAACTTAAGGTAGAGAAGCATTGAAAAAAAAATTCTCTTAAATCTTTGAATGCTTGACATTATTTTGTGATCCTAGAATAAATCTCAGGAACAACATGTTCAATTCCTTGCTCTAGTTTTAGTGAAGGGTTGGTCATGTGTTCAATTCCCTGCTCTAGAAGGACTATTATAGAGTATAAATAGAGTGTTTTTTGTGTCTTTTAGTCGGTAGGCATAAGAATTCTATTGATAACTAGTCCATATTTTAAAATATACATGGAGGCATAAGAATCTCAATAGTAGATAACATAGATTGGAGAATGGTAGTGATAACCAAGCTAACTAGTATTGGATTGATGATAGTGATTATTCAAGCTAGATATTATTGGATTTTTGTGTATATTATTTGGTAGGTACATCAATTTTGAATTCGACCTTTGTCCCCTAGCTTCTCATACTCTTCCCTAGTTATCATAGGAATTTCATTAGATTTTGTAGGGGTATTAGCACTGCCCTCATATTTATGGATATGGGGTTTCTTTTGGTACAACTAATCAATTTAGTGAGTCAAGGTTTATTTTAAAGGATGAAAAATAATAATTTAATGGTAATAAGAACAATTTATGATATCCCACTAGGTTAGCTTGACCGGTTGCATGCAATGATTTACAAACAAGAGGTCTTAGGGTCAAGTCCTTAGGCTCACTGCCTTTGTGATATGTTAATAGGACTTCATGGCTTGATACTTGATGTCCCTATTAGGTTAGGCATACTATAGTTTATGTCATTGAATTACTTTTGTTACCACTTTTCAATGGTGGTGAAGTCTTCTGGGGTTTCCTATGCATAGTTACATGGAAAAAAATAAATCGATACCAATTTATGATCAATAATAAATAATAATAAATCATTTGGGTTATCTTACCTTGTTAAAGGAAAAATGAATGACGAAGAGAAAAGGAATAGGGTGATGAGGGATAAGAGGAGGAGGAAAAGTGAATGATGAAGAGAAAAGGAAGAGGGGGGTGAGGGATAAGAGAACAAAGAAAAGTATGAGAGGAAGGAGGAAGAGGGAAAAGAAAAAGAGAAATAGGGAGATGAGGGGGGAAGAAAAAGAGGAAGAGAGAGAGAAGGGGGAATAAAAAATAGAACAAAAAAAGAAGAGGGCAAGAAGAAGAATAGCGATATGGGAAGAGGGAGAGGGAGAAGAAGAGAGGAAGAGGGAGAGGAAGAGAGGAAAAGGGAGAGAAAGTGTTGGCTCTGTCATATACTCAACCATTGGTGTCCAACAATGGCTTGAACTAGTATAATGCATCAACATATTCAAACTTGCAAGAGGAAGGAGGTATCATTTGATGTGTGCATGATAGTTTTCATGTGATTAAGGTGTAGAGTGTTAATGATTTAGTGTGGGTCACAGGGAATGTGCACGCATTCCTGATGTGACATGATCAACAAATCCAAAATCGCCACCTAGGATGACACATAGGATCCTTGGCAGGAACACACATGCATTCTTAATAATGCACACATGTTCCTGTTAGGTCCAATTAAAAGGGCCCACGACCCTTTTTTTTCCATTACATCATCATGTCGCACATTTGAGAGAGCATTGAGCAAATTTAATGCTTAGACAAAGTTTCCAAAGGATCCTAATGTCGTCTCTGAGGTAAGATATGTATTTATTCACATTTAATTTCTTGTTCTTTTCACTTCCTAAACTATTTAATTTCATATTTTTTGTAATTTTCAAAGTTAATTTAAAAAGTCAACCTAATTTATATAAATTCCATTATTAAATTGCAACACAATAATTAAGATGGAGCCAGGAGACAACCATAACCCTACACAACCAAAAGAGGGAACACCAAACCCCATCCCACAACCAACAAACGTAAACATGGTACCTGGGAGGATGCATATGATATGCGCCAACAGTTTCCATTTTTGTTTCATAGATAGACTTATGATACTGTGATACACATTATTTCGGCACTTATATACTGTGAAACCTCGGGAAGAAGTTTAGACCAAGAGGGGGTGTATGTAACATCCCTCTCTTTCGTGCACTGAGCACACTTATTCTTTGAGGACACTTGCTTGTAGGTGATCTGGATTATTATACTATGGGGCATTTGATTATGAGTATGAGGCGTTATGGGTTGATGACATGTTATTTTGTTGTATTGACATAGACAGGTGCTATTGACTTGGTTTTCCTGAGTGTGCAGGATTTTGAGCCTCGAGTATGTCGAGGCATCGATGGAACCCCTTGGAATCCGTATCGAGTCGAGGAGTGGGATGTTGGGGTTTGATTGTTGTATATATGACATTTGTGCATCTGATTTGATGATATGATTATGGATGTATTTCTGACATGATTCATTGATGATGCAGGCTGACGATAGCTTGTTGACCAAACTCACATGTGGATAAGAGGGGCCACACACGACCACTAGAGACATTGAGGGAGAGGTGTGGACAACAACCTTGCCACAACCTACTAGCACTCCCGCTGTGGATCGAAATGTAGGTTAATGACTACCTAGTTCTAGAAGACCCACGATGTTGTGAGGGCAGACTGCGATAGTCACTCACGATGATTCTAAGGGGCACACAATAAGGTAGTGGCCTTATTTCTTAGAGGCCCTTAGTCTCCCACAAGATCTCCTGGCGGAGTATTGAATCTAGAGGTTATAGATGTCTACCAAGTCAATCAAGAGGTGAGTGGAACCCTTGGAGCACGTAGTGCATCCTGAAGGGAACGTCGCACAAGAAAAATGGAAGGAGGCGAGTGGCACCCTTGGAGAACGTAGTGCGTCCTGAAGGGCACGTCGTGCAAGGGAAACAAAACGAGGTGAGTGGCACCCTTGGAGCACCTAGTGTGTCCTGAAGGGCACGTCGTGCTATTAATTAATAAGTGAATAAATCTAGATGGCCTTAGAATAGATAACATGATAAGAAATATTTAAAACAATTTTCCTAATAAAATGTTGTCCAACCCAGGAAAATAAAGTCTAGGTCTAAGTGATACTTGTGAAAAAAAAATGTTATTTATATAAAAATAAATAAATAATAATGATAATCATCATTAATCATGTGATGAGAAGGGGGTAAGTAATTCAATTAAATTATAAAAATCTTTTGGGGGATAAAATTTAAAAAGGGGGAAAAAGGGGAAATAATTGTTTTATCACTTATGCTAATTAAAAATTTATTAATTAAAAGGAAAAAGGGGAAAAGGTTAATTTTCTACACTTGCCAATTTGAGGTTTAAATGAAAAGGCAAAGAGGGAAATTTAAAAGAATTAGGAAATTAGAAAAAAGAGGGAAACATAAAAAGAAAAGGGAAACACAAGGAAAAAGCAAAAAGACTAACATAGGAAGGTATCTAGCATTTAAGAACCTTCTAAATTAAAATCAACTAGTAAATTAGTAAGGGGGTAAATCATTAAAATGTGTAGGGGAATATGGGGACATCTAGGAGTGATTCTAGGAATGATTTTAGGTAGGTGAGGGAATTGAGAGTAATTAATTAATTAATTAAATTAATTTATGGTGCAATGAAGGGGATGGGTGACACATGTACGGGAAGGATTTTTATGAATTAAATTATTGAACAATAAATTAAATGGGATTTTGGGAAAGTAAAGGACTTAGAAACTCTATATAAAGGTGGGAAGAGAAGGATGATGTATCTCTTGGGTTATGCATAACGTTACGCTGCAGAATTTTAGACTTGACTGACTTAGCTTTTGGGAGTTGGGATACCCAGCTCGGTGAGGAGTGGTAGCTCGGACTTGTGATCCAGGTGGATATCAGTGGCCACCCACCTTTTCTGACTCACTCAAAATAGTTTTCTGACAATTTTGGCAATTTACTATTTTTAGCAGGTTTTAACTTCCGGGGCCATTTTGAGGGCCTAAATGAAGGTTTTTAGAGACAGAGGTTCTTAATGATATATGAAAGCATGATTGAGCACCCATAATGAATATCCTTGACGATGCCTTTTCAACTAGCTATCATACGCCTAAAACAGAGATCGTATGCAAAAGTTACGACCCCGAGAAGTTGATGTACTAACTTACCCAAATGGGGCCCACGTGACTTTTGGCGCTTCGTCTCCTAGGGTTAGGTTTTTTTATGTCTATTGTTTTTGGCATTCCTATTTATTGTAAAAAGGCCTTCAGAGCCTCATTGTAATCATCTTCTTGCGAATGCAAGTAGCTATCATATCTCTTCTCAGAGATAAGCTGCCACCATTCTATCGAGTCTTTCACTCTGTATTTTTACAGTCTCTGTACATTTCTTTCATTAAGAGAAATCGTGTATTACTGTATATTTGTGTTTATGGTTGCATCTCTGATACATTTTTGTTATATTATTGAATATCTGTGATATCTCTGTGCATTTCTTTATTATATCTTCGATCTCATTTCGTGCCAAAAATAATCTAGATCACCTTGCGAGGTGAGCTAGGAGCTAGATGATTCTATGGTTAGTGTGTGTGTCCCCTTTGTGGCTCGGGGGGATAAGGGGGAAGAATATTACCCCTAGCGTTGTCTCGGAGGTACCGATGAAGTCTCACTGGTTAGAAAGCGGGAGCGGCACGGAGCGCATGCGACAATGACTCAGAGTGGACAACTTGGGCTACGATATGCTTTCTTTTATTATTCATAGTAGATTATTATACTTTACGCCTTTAATTCTTTACTTTTATTTGGGTAAAGGAAATGTTGACTTAAGCTCACGGTTGAATTTATTCCCTTGGCCTTCGATCCTTGATTGTAGTGAGTGTCCTATGGTTTTATTGATTTGTGATCAGTTTGTGTTTTTTATTCACCTTTGTCCCTAGCTCATCAGTCCACACCTGAGCAGTCGACGAGGAGACGGATTGACGGTCGTCACTTCGGTGTTAATAGACATATAGATCGAAACACCCTGTTTTTTTGTGCGTGGATGATGAGAAAATGATGTTTTTGCCCAGCCATCTAACCCTATTGATTGTTCCTGGTTGAGTAACTGTCTTGCGCCTGTGGTATTTTTTCTTCCCACAATGAACCACTTATGACCCTTGCGTTGATCCCTGTGTTTAACACCCTTTCAGGAAATCATTCAAGGTTGAGTTTTAATGCTTCTCTTGGTGATTTATTGTGTGTTTTTCCTTACTTCTGGTTTGCCTTTACTCTACGATAACTCTGTGTTTTTTTCTAAATGTTGCTGAATAATTTAGCTCTGCATTGTATTACCTCCCTGACTACTTAACTCTGTGTTGTGTTTTTTGTTAATAGCAATATTCTCTGCATTTGGTTTATACCTCTGCACCTTGATGTTTTGAAGACGATTTGAGACTGTGTTGGTAACTGGATTGACAGCCTTTACAATGTTTTTTGACTATGTTGTACCCCAGAATGGCTATAAGCCTATGCCTTGAAACCCCACGACAATTTTCCTTGTGCCCCTGCAAATTTTTACCAGCTTCTAACCATGAAATTCTTACTCTGAGATTTAGGGTGTTTGAGGGAGAGTTTACCTAGCAAGTTTACCCTTTATTTTTACCTTCTTAGACAATGACTGTATCCTTTAAGACACCAAGTTATGGAAAAATTAAGCCAGTCCCGAGTGTGACTACAAATGGGGTAAATTTTTGGGCTGCATTTGTCTTTGGCTACGATGGTGTTATAGGATATTGTTTTTGGGATAAAACCCAGTAATTTGTGTTCCTGGGCGTTACTTTGTTAATATCAAGGCATCCATAGGTTTAAACCTCAACGATTAATGTTTCTTTGTGTTTTGAAGTGGTGATGATATATGCGTGTCCACCTGGAGGGTGAGTCAACATTTTTTTTCTCCCTTTTATGTCACACCCCTATCATTGCAGTCAGTCACTTAATTGTTGTCACGACGAATTTAGTTATCTCAATGAAGTGACCTTTGTTGCATTATAGAGACTCTCTAAGTAAAAAAAACAACAATGGTATTTTTATGGATTCCACCACCCCCTTGCACAACTGGCTATCCTTATTGTTATTCTACCCTGCACAAATTTCACACAACCGCTTAATATCCAGGTTTTTTTTAATTTAGAATTTAATTTTGTGGTTGTAAATTCCTGTATTTGGGCTGCGCATGGGTGTTTGCAGTTGTAAGTTTGGTTTTAATAGACAACCTTTTAGCCATGATTCGACTCAGCTTTTATTATTTTTATCTCTACGAATTTACCTTATTGGATAACAATAATTTTACCCCAGTGTTTATCATATTTGTCTCTGAGTTGGAAGGACAACGATATCAATGTTGTAGTTGACAACGTTTCCCCTTTTTGTGGACAACAGTATCATCTTTCAACAGACAACATTATTACCCTTATTAACTACGACAACCTTGTGTTTATTTTACACACTAGTTTTTACGCCACCCTTATCATGCTTAACATATGGCGTTTTTACTCAGCCAGGAAATAACTACATACCACAATGTTAGTAGAATGCAGTGTCTCTTTTAATTTACTTGCAGTTGAGTAATTAATCAACTGCGTGATAGTAGTCTACTTAAAGTGCAGTGTCAATACTCAACAGTTTTAACATTAAGGGACAACTTGTTATACTTTTATTATGGTTAATAATGATAACAACATTCATAAATTAATGTTGTGATTAATGCAATATTTATAGCCCCATTCACTACCATGGTTAATAGGTTTATATGTTGGTAATTGCAGAATTAGATTGTATTTCATTCATAATGTAGACTTGTATTTACTGTGCAATTCAGGCTTGTATTTAATTTACACTTTAGACTTGTATTTAATTTGTAATCTAGACTTGCATCTAACTTCGACTTGTAACTAATTTATAATTTAGACTTGTATTAAACTCGTAGTTTAGACTTATATTTATTTGAGACGTGTATCTAAGTTGTATGTTAGACTTGTTTTAATGTTAATTTATATTGTAATTATTGATTTAATTAGACTTGATAAATTGATTCGCATTTAATGTTAAAATTAGATGGTACATGGATGACCAAATTGTAATATAAACTTTCTCAAATTAATTTGCATTTAATGTTAAATTAGATTGTACATTAATGACAAATTTGTAATTTAGACTTGCTAAGTTAGATTTGTAATCAATGATTAAATTAGACTGTAATTATTGACTAGCTTGACTTGACGATTGGTTGGTTTGTTGGCGAAGTTGTGCCTTAGCTTTCACTTCCTTCAAACGACGTCATATTCTGTCTTGTTGATCTGTTGCTTGGGTGTGGGCGTAGTATTCTTGTCAGTTGTTTCACCTCCTAGCATGCTAGTTTTTCTTGAGTCCTTGGTCTCGTTAAGTTATGTAGAGCCAAGGTTATCGTCGTGCATATCACCTGGGGATGACATGATTTCTGACGAGGGGATCATTGCACGCCCTATTGGATAGAGGTGATTGATAACTTGGCTAGGGCCTATACTTCCTTTAGTGGATACTGTTGATCGTGTATGTTCGTTGATGGCACTTGGGTTGCAATGCCTTCATGTGTTTGGTTGCACACCATCGAGGTTCTAGTTATCTGGTCTTCAAGTCCGTTGCGTCAGGATGGGGGTGTTGCCCCTTAGCTTGTAGGCGTGGTCATGTTGTGTCAGGAGGGTAGTCGTTTCTCCTTGTTGTTCTATGCACGTTTTGCCCAGTTTATCTTGTGCTAGTACATGGATTCATAGTTGCATGTGGCCTGGACTACGTGCTTATGTTCATCGTCAGTTCTGTGGTTAACTGTTGTCGTCGTCGCCTTCTTGCCTAGAAACAAAAAAAAAAAAAATCACTTATGCTTCGCTTGTAGTCGTAAACAGTGGATGTTACAACTACAATTTAGTAACACATCTATTGTAGTCCATATATTAGATATTTTTCTGTTACAGTTTTTTCCTTTGTTATTATTGTGAGTAAAACACGACCTGTTGTTAAGAACCTGAATAGATCTACAAATATAATCACCACAAATACTTAATACACAATAGATCCACAAAGCAAGATAGAAGAAACCACACTTTATTATTACCAAACCCTTGAGGTATGGAAACACCATACAATGGATCCTATTATGGAAGAGATCCTCTCCTGTTCACTTGCCTCTTCGAGGGGGCATCCTCCTATTGAGATACAACTCACAATACAATACTTATCTTCATATCTCATTGCATTTCTTGAACCCCTTTATATAGTTCTACCATCCCCTAAGAACATTCTAGAGGATGAATCTTCTAGAAGTAGAATCTTCTAAGAAGTCCTCTTACATTTATTATATCTAACTAACCATTTGTTATATCTAACTACCATAGTGAGCCTTATTTAATAATATAGTAGACCTAGTCCACTTTACATTGAATGGCCTCTACTATTATAAGTATGGGCCCTCTGGGCCCCCCTACTACCTCTCTAGCTACCTAACATTCCATCCCCCTTATGAAAGCATTGTCCTCAACGCTTGATGTACAACCATATACCAGGGTCCCATGGATAAGTGTGGACAATAGTGTTGAAGTAGACTAGAGAACCAGGGTCCCATGGAGAAATGAAAACCATCATGGTGAAGTAGTTCAACTTCCATTGTGAACCGGGGTCCCATGTCCAAGTGCTCATGTGAACTCCATGAAGAAAATATCGACACCCAATAACCAACTGAAAATGATGCTTCCAATACAGACATCTATCATGTGGATCCAAATAAGAATATCCATCCACATAGTGGGAAAGATTCAAAACTAAATCTGGAAGGAACAATACCATTTTAGAATATGCAGGTTGGATGATTGTAATAATAACTAGCTCTTGATGTGGGACATTGATGTCCTCTACAGAAGGTGGAGTAGAGTCATCAAATAAAATATGTAAGTGGTTGTCATCCCAGAAATGACAAATATTCATATACCAATCATCACAATCAGACTCAAAATCATACCAAGCATATATTTCTTGATTATATTCATCCCTGATGTCTTCCATAAGAAATCTCTCCTGCATGCTATCTAATGGATCTTGAATACTATGAAAACTATCATTGAGTTTGTATGTGAGGCCATTTACAAAGTCATCCAACGTGTCATACAATTGGATTTTGAATGCTATAGTAATTTGTATAATTTATTTGAGGGTTTGAGAGGAAATAGCCATCTGAGCACCCTATGAACTCTTTGGTCCCACAACCGTCACAAAAACAAAAACAAAAAATGGAACAATAAGTTACGGCAAAAAATTGTGGCTTTTTCCGGAAAAACCCTAAAAACTGTTGAATTTAAAATGCTCATACATTCACTTCCCAGACTCCGTTTCGGCTTTTGTTTTTTTGAAATTGGGTGAAATTGTGAGAGGAACTCATATCTGTAATTTGTTTGGACAAATTTGGCCTCAAACTGCTACAAAAATAAATAAAAATCATGCCACCATCCGCGGAAAAACCCCTGAAAATTTGCAGATATTAAAACTTCAATATCTTGACTTCCCAGACTCCATTTCAGACGATTTTTTTTTTTTAAATTTAGTGTTTTTCTTAGAGGAAATCAGATATAAAACCTATTTCTGCAAATTTTTCACAGAAATATACCAAAAATTTCTGGAATGTCGCAGTCCATTTTTTTCTTCTCCGAAAAAAAAATCTACAAAAATAAAAATTATTTGCCCACAATGTCTGCCAAGGAAAGTGCTATGATGCCACTTGTCAAGAAACCGAATAGATCTACAAATATAATCACCACAAATTATGAATACACAATATATTCAAAGAACAATACACAAAACCACAACTTTATTATAGAAACCCTTGAGGTAGAGAAACACCATACAATGGATCCTATTATGGAAGTGATCCTCTCCTGTTCACTTGCCTCTTCGAGGGGGCATCCTCCTATTGAGATATCACTCCAAATACAATAATTATCTTCATATCCCATTACATTGCTTGAACCCCTTTATATAGTGCTACCATCACCTAAGAACATTCTAGAGAAGGAATCTTCTAGAAATACAACCTTCTAAGAATTATATCTAACTAGAACCTTGTAGTGTGATGATTGGTATATGGATAGTTTTAATTTATGGGATGACAACCACTTTCATATTTTATTTGATGACTCTAATCCTCCTTCTGTAGAGAGCATCAATGTGACAAATCAAGAGTCAATGATTATTACCAGTGTCCATACTGCATATTCTACAGTGGTATTATTCCTTCCAGATTCTGCTACGACAATTTTCCACTATGTGGATGGATATTCTTATTTGGATCCACATGACAGGTGTCAGTCTTTGGAGCATCATTTTGAGTTGGTTATTGGATTCCAAAATCTTCCACTGGGAGCTCACATGAGAATTTGGACATGGGACTCGGGCTTACAATGGTGGTTGGACTACTTCAGCATGGTGGCTTTCCTTTCTACATGGGACCTTGGTTCTCTAGTCTTCTTCAACATTATGGTCCATAATGATCCATGGGACCCTAGTATATGGTTTTACATCAAGCGTTGAGGACAACGCTTTCATAAGGGGGATGGAATGTAAGGTAGCTAGAGAGGTAGTGGGGGGGGCCAAAGGGCCCATAATGATAATAGTGGAGGCCATTTAGTGTAAGGTGGACTAGGTCCACTATATTATTAAATAAGGCCCATTATGGTAGTTAGATATAATAAATGGGTAGTTATATATAATAAATGTAAGAGGAATTATTAGAAGGTTCTACTTCTAGAAGATTCCTCTTCTAGAATGTTCTTAGGTTGATGGTAGCACTATATAAAGGGGTTCAAGCAATGTAATGGGATATGAAGAGAATTATTGTATTTGGAGCGGTAGATCAATAGGAGGATGCCCCCTCGAAGAGGTAAGTGAACATGAGAGGATCCCTTCCATAATACGATCCATTGTATGGTGTTTCCCTACGTCAAGGGTTTCTATAATAAATTTGTTGTTTTGCATATTGTTCTTTGCATATATTGTGTATTCATCATTTGTGGAGATTATATTTGTAGATCTATTCTTGTTCTTAACACCTATATCTATGTAAGTTTTCTCATTTTAAATCATCTATCAAGAACTACTTCTTCATAATTCTTCTATTGCTCATAAGGAAAGATTTAGTTGTATTTGATACCTTACTTTATTTTGACAGTCTTTGCTAATCAATTCTACTTTTCATATCATCAGTATTTATAAAATACTCAAAGAAATATATATTTCCTATGTGTTTTCTAATCATTAACATTCATTTGAAGTTTCGTCTTAAAACTGAAGGTAGAATAGCATTAAAAAAAAATTCTCTTAAATATTTGGATGCTTGACATTATTTTGTGAGCCTAGAATAAATCTTAGGAACAACATATTTTTGGCGTTGTTTCTGGGGATCGAAGAAACAAAACTATTTTCCCTAGGAATACGACAAATTTCAAGTTTTGATTCTTGATGGTGAACAAGAATTGAACACAAGGATAAGGCTCGTTTTCATTTTTTCACCTGGTGAATCCATTTTGGAGACTCCTTGGTTTGAAGAATCAATATGTTTTATTGGCGAATCCATTGGTATCCAGATGTCAAGTTCCTTCGCTTCTCGAATCACTACAAGGTTTTCTCATTTGAATTTTTTTGTTGTTCTTGGTTTTCCAAATGTTGTTCCATACATTAAAGTTTGGGAAGATGTTCTTCCTAATTTTAGGGAGGATAAAGATGAAAATCCTGCAGAACATTTTTTTAAGTTTCATAATCTTATGGATCAATTGGATATTCAAGGTAAAACAAGTCAATGATCATTAAAGTGTAAGACAAGAGAACTTGTCTTGATTGAAACAATTAAGAGGATATTGTTGGCATGTTTACATGCAGAGCATGCTTGTCATTGATGGAAAGAATAACAACGACGATGGTATGGGTACATGCAAGCACAACAATGACATTGGCAGGTTTACAGTTGGGAGTGCGCTTGTCATTGATGGCAAGAATAGTGATGGCAAACAAGCAAGAAAGGAAGAACAACAACAACGATGGCAGGAGATGGTTCGTAAGTCCAGACAGGAGGAGAGCACAAATGGAGAATGGATCTCATTCATTAGATCTGAGCACAAAGACTGACTATCGTTGGATCCAAGAGAATGTGCAAGACCCTCAAGTGCAAGGTGAAGCAGGCTTACAAACTCCCGAAAGTAGGAGGATTGTCCATCATCAAGGCCACGTGGCAGGAGATGAGCAGTATCGCATAATCACAAATCGGGAGAATGGAGGTGAGGAGTCCTCCAACATCACGAAACGTGAAGTCGCGATAAGATCTGGGCCATCAGATCTGGAGAAAATACGAAGGACTAGCAACCGTTAGATCCAGCGGAGCTGCAAGGAGTATAAGCCCTGGAGTTATTCAACACTCCAAAGCTGCGAAGGAATCTTGTTCATCCATTTAGGTAGGACATGTGGCTAAAGATCAACATTTCATTGACTGAAAGGTCAGTGGAAGGAGGTGCTCTAACCTCTTGAACTTGCGATATGAGAAATCGCGATATGATTTGAGTTGTTGGATCGAGGAATAATCTGGGCCGTCAGATCCAGGAGGTGAATGTGGCAGACCACGTCAGCAAGGACATGTGGTGCAATCATACAAGGACAAGTGTCAATTTGATTTGGCAATTCAGGCCACTGGAAATCACAATTCTAAGTGACACATGGAAGCAACTCGAATAACGACACGTCATCGAGTGACGTCATTCTAGGAGTTTACTTTCAAGAGTTTTAGCTTCATCACTTCCCCAAAGTATCGAACGTTGAAGTCTCGGGGCGGAGGATAGCCGTTGGATCAATGAGAAATCTCGATTGTTGATCTGATATGGATCCATTTCGACATTTTCATAGATCAAGAATTCCAGAGGAAGGAGTTGTTGGAACTCGCAATATGGAAGGTCGTGAAATGATCCTGGCCCTTGGAGCTAGAGGACACATGGCGAGTGATTGGGATTTTGCTGACTCACAAATCATGAAAGTCAAAGGAAGTGTTAAGGGAACTCGCGATATGCGAGGTCGCGACATGATCACAACCCTTGGATCACAAAATGTTGTGGACCGTTGATCTGGAGAGTGAAGCGCTTAGTTGATTGGCAAGTGGTCATAACTCATGGTCACATCATCGGAAGTTAGAGGGAGGAGCCAGAGCATCCAAGCTCCATTTCGGGTACCGGAACTTGGAGGAGTCAAGGGACTCATGGGAGAATCCCTAAAACGTGAAATTGTGAAATGAAGTTTTGAGTTAAGCTATGGTCTCCACCGGTGGTCACATGAATGGAAGGAGCTAGTGTAGCTAGGCTCCATTTTGGGTACCTGAAGTTGGAGGAGTCAAGGGACTCACGGGAGAATCTTCGAAATGAAAAATTGCGAAATGTAGTTTCGAGTTAAGTTGTGGTCATCGATGGTGGTCACGTAAGGGGAAGGAGCTAGCACGCTGCTAATCTCCATTTAGGAGATCGCAAGTTGGGAGATACGAGGCAACTCGCAACAGGAGTTCGTGATATGCAAAATTGCGACGTGCCCTTCTTGCTTGGCCCTTGTTCACAGCCAAGGTCACATCGTTGAAGGATTAAGGGAGGAGATAACATGTCGTTGGGCTCCACATTGGAGATTTCCGAGATCGCCAAACACCCTATTGAATAAGCGCTTGGTCACAACTAGTGGTCACTTGGAGAGGCATCTTGCACTTGGTGCCGATTCACGTGGGGATAGTTCACGATGAACCGTTGATCTCTGGTTTCGCCTTCCAACAATATCTCAACCGTTCAAAGTCTCCAACAACCAAAGAATCCATACTTGACTGGCTATAACTACCAGAACAAAGTGATGGCGTCTACCAGAGAATTTGAGGACCTGTAGAGTGATTGCCAGAGGAGCTGAAGAGTCTCGAGGAATCTACCAGTGGAATGAAGACTGTTCAAAGAGAGAATTGACATATGGGAAAGTGTTGAAGTCTGTAACTGAAACAAAGAGGATAAGATCAACTGTGACAGAGAGGACAAAGAGTCTTGATTGCCAGAGAAGCTAAGGAATCTCATTGATGATGATGAGATTCCCATTGATGATGATGAGATTCAGTAACACCAGAGAAGACGAAGAGTCTCGACTGCTAGAGAGGCTAAGGAACCTCAACATAACGACCATGGATGAATAGAAGACTCAGCGTAACCACTAGAGGGGATGAAGAGTTAACTGTATGATCTAGAAGAGGAATTGGTATTATAAATATATGCAGAATAGAGAAGTGAAGGTTGGTTCTGCGGAGAGTAATTTCAGATGCGAAATAGCCTGCTGTGGGTAGGAGCTGAAACACACAGAAGAGGTGTAGCACACGGTTTGGAAAGAAGACGCAGAGCATAAAGCACAACATATGCAAGGAACAGAGAAGTATATCAGAGACGATGGAAGAGAACGCTGAGGTGTGCATGTAGAGATAGAGAAGAAGATCAGAAAGCTCAAGAGGATGCAAGCAGAAAGACACTGATGTAGGCAGAGCAGGGCAGTGTAGCAGAACAATGATGAGACTGGTAAGCCATTAATGAACATTATATCACTGTAATAAGTTTCAATAGCAAAGATTTATAATAAGGGTGGTAGGGAGGTTCTAGGGAGGATTGTTGTCCTCAGAGGTTCAAGTGGGTGCTTGAACACATGGAGTTGTAACTTCCATCTGGTTGCAGCCAGAAAAACCAGGGTGGTGCAAGGGAGAACTGTTGTTCTTTTCTATACAGGTTGGTGCCTGTGTGACTGGAAGTTGGTGCTTCCATCCAGTTGGTGGTGGAACACTTAGGGATTTTTTGCTTCCTTCTAGTGGGTGCTAGAGAATCCATAGAGTCAGTGCTCTCAACAAGTTGCATCTTTCAAAATAGAGGTGGTAGCCTCACAATGATTTGGAGCTCCTAAGTATGATAATGTACAAAATGTAGAGATTACTTATCATATCAAGAAGAAGAGGTTTTTACCCTTTATGGGTTTCCTCAGGAAAATCAGTGTCTTTGTGTATTCTGTGTGATTGATCATTGTATATCTATGCATGTTAAGTTTTTAGCAACACATTAAATAATAATCTAGAAAGAATAAAGAATCACAGGAAACGTTTTCAAGCTTATATATAACTGATTCACCCCCTTCCCCCGCCCCCCTCTTAGTTATATTTCCAACAATTGGTATCAAAGCATGTGCCTTTGATCAATGGTAGATCCATAAGCTTGAACATGATGAGTCATGATGGAGGTTCAACTAATAGACACCCTCTATTTGATGGAACAGACTTTTCCTTTTGGAAAATAAGGATGAGAACACATTTAATGTCATTGGGTGATGATGTTTTGGATGTCGTTGCAAAGGGATATGTGAAGCATGTAGTCTTGGCCTCAAAACATGATAAATTGGAGTTTAGATTTAATGTGAAAGAAAATAATTCCATCCTCAGTGGACTTTCTGAAGCCGAGTTTGTCAAAGTCATGCACTTTGATTCAACAAAAGTTATGTGGGACAAGATGATAAGCAATTATGAAGGTGATGAAAAAGTGAAAGACGTAAAACTTCAGACTCACAAACTGAAGTTTGAGCAGTTAAATATGGATGAAGACGAAACTATCAGTAAGTACATTTTACGTATAGAAGGGCTTGTCAACATTATGAAAGGGCTAGATGAAACGATAGTTGATTCTTTTCTAATCCAGAAAATATTAATATCTCTTCCTGATAGATTCAATCCAAAAGTTTATGAAATAGAAGAACTGAATGATCTTAAGACTCTATCTATTGATCAACTCCTAGGAACTCTAACTGCTTATGAAATGAGGATTATTAAGGATAAATCGACCACTAGAGAAGCATCTTTTAAAGCAGAGAAAAATGCAGACTCTGATATAGATGAGATTGAAGCAAATTTTGTGAGAAGACTGATGAAAGGATCAGGCAAATACAAAGGTAAGTTGGCCTTTAAATGTTTCAATTGTGGTAATATAGGTCATTTTGAAAATAACTTTCCACACAAGAAGAAGGACTAGAACTTTGAAGGTGAAGAGAAGTACAAATGCAAAATATTTGATAAAAATAAAAGCTTACGTGTAAACATTGATGACTCTTCAGAAGACACCAATAGTGACTCTTCATGTGAAGATAAGGTAAATGAATTCATGCTTATGGCCAAAGAGGATTATGATAATGAAAGCACAAGAAGTGATGCTAATAATGAAGAAGCCATGGTTGAATTGGAAGGAGATTTGATCAACGCCTTGGAAGAGATTGACAGACTCAGACTTAAGAAGAGAAAGAAAAAACAATTGTTGATACAGTTCAAGAAAGGCAGTAAAAAACATGATGAATACTTTTCCCTGCTAAAAGTGGAATTAGAAGAGGCAAAGAAAATAGAGGACATTATGAAACAACAATTATCATAGAAGAAGGCAAGATTTGAAGCTCTGGAAGAAGAAGTAGTGAAAACTAAGAAAGAGTTGGAGAAGTTTCAAGCCTTGTATCATCAGAATCTGTCAAGTATCAAAGCCTCAGAAGGATTAGCCACCATTCTGAATCAGCAAAGAAATCCAAAGTTGAAAATTGGTCTAGGTTTTGAAGAGGGATCAAGTAGTGGTCAACCAATCAACAAAGACTTCATCAAGTTTGTCAAATCTACAACCAATGACGATAACAAACCTGCAGAAAAAAAGGAAGATAATCATCCGCCCAGGAGGAGAAAAGAAAAAGGTGCCAAAATTGAATCTGTAGAACAAAGAAATAATACACTCCCTGCTCAAGGAAATCATCAGCATGGAAGAAATCGACCTGCTCAAAGAAGATATTCATTTTCAAGGTACAAAGATTTTTTCTATGGATATTGTTTCTATTGTTCTAACTTTGGCCACAAAGCTATAAATTGTTCCTTAAGATTTAGACATGAGCAATTAATATTTCCAAGGAATAAATATCTGCCACAACAAAGAATGAGACAACCAAGTAACAAACCATCACAGATTGCAAATTGTCACATTAAGTTTAAAGACATGCAACTGAGGAGGTCAAGAAATAATAAACAATCAATGAGTAGACAACGTTGCAACAATCATTTTGACCTATTGAACAATGACCTTGAATGCTACAACTGTCATAATGATGCAGTACGCACTCTACGTCCTCTCACAGGATTGTTCTATATGCCCTTGAGCCGGATCAACTCTTTTGATTCCCACTGGAATCTGCAAAATTATCGATCCACAGGTCCTTTTCAACAACTCGCAATCTCGCGAGTTCGCGATTCGTGACTCTCGACTCTTCCTTCTCAAATTCGCGATATCCAAAATCGTGAAAAGGCTATAGCTCTTACTCTGTCAGCACCTTCCTCGCGCGATGAACGACTAGGCTTATCGTTAGCTCCTCTCGCCTCTCGCACCTTCGCGAGTTTCAACGTCGTGCTTTCGAGCTCTTACCTTACGAACTCCCGAGAAGCGAGAAGTCAACGAAATGTTGATTCCCTTCCTCTTGGTAACATGTGTTCTCTTTTCTGTCACACGGGCCCCACCTTGAGGTTCTACCACGTGTCCCTCGTGCCCGGCTTCGGCACATCGCGACTTTTCTTTTCACAACTTCGGGACTTGAAGTACCTGACTCTTGGGATCTCACCCTACGAACCTTTGAGTTCGCGAGATCCTCTGATCTCTGACACCTGTCCTCCTTCGATGGATGGCTTAGATTCTTTCATGACTTTTCCCCTCGCGAAGTTGAAAAAATTCTCTTTCTGAACTCTGATGTCTGAGTCCCTGATAAGGGTGATCTCGCGACACGTGTCCTTCCAATCGGATGGCTCAGATCTATTTCTCCTTTTCAGGACTTCAGATGTTGAATGCCCGGACTCTCATCCTCCGGACCCCCGAACTCCCGAATGCCGAAATCTCAATATCACCCCCCTTCGAAACTTCGCCTTTCGCTGCTCTTCGCGTGAGGTTTTAAACCTCGAGCAACTCTCGACAGATCCAATGACTGTCGGGTTCATTGCTCAAGATCTGACAGATCATCTCCCCTGTGCGCTCTTCTTGTACTGCCTCCTGGATGCGAAATCCTTCAATGGTCTATATCTTCTCGGCCTAATCCGACGGCAGTTGTTTCTCCTTTCGAGATCTGGCACTTTTCTTCCAACACTTGGAAGAATTCCAAATGTATAAGGCCTCAACCTTTATTTCTTTTCTCTGTGAGCTCCACACCTGGAATCCTCGCCTACGCGTATGGAAAATTTGTTCCTCCTGAGCTTTAGAAAACTTTGAACTCTTCTTGAGAGTTCTCTGGCCTCTGCACTCATTGCAGCTACGGCTTCGTGCGCTTAAAGCACTACTCCTCCTGAGCTTTCACTCTTGAATCCTTGAAGGGCTCTGACTTCTGCGCCTTTGCAGATTCTTTGCACACAAAGTGCTATCTCTCCTGAGCTTCTCGAATACTCAGACCCCTAAGGGATTTTATCTTTTTTTCCCTTCTCCCTCAGATGGAGAAATATGATGCCCTCCCGGTACTCTGTCTGCTCAAGCAACCTGATTGCTTAGTCTTTCAGTGTGTTCAGCAACCCTGCAGAAATCCTTCAGTGGACTCTTCCTAAAATTCAGAACTCAAAAGAGTTCTCTTCTCCCGTGCCTATCTCGACACCTACTCAATGCCCACCTGGCAGAGTATCTTCTTACAGAACATCCAAAAGTTATGTCCCCTTCTGTGCACTCTATGCACCTGATCAATGCCCTCTTGGCAGAGCTCTCAGAATCCTTAGTAATTTTGGTTCTCCTATCTGAACTCACAACAGAGTTCTTCTCAATGCATCACTATGCATATGCTCAATGCCCACTTGGCAGAGTTTCACAGAACTCCTAGCAGAGTCTCTGTCTGCAACTGTGTTTTCTCATACATAGCCTTGCCTCCTGAGGTGTTCAACAACCCCACAGGTCTTTCTCCCGAGTTGTTGATTTCAACTTCTGTTCCCACCTGGCGCATCTTTGTCTGAACCCGCAGAATTCAAAAGTGCTTCAGTGCACTGGTATTCAGAGTCCACAACACTCTGTTAGGACCTCTTGGCATGAAACCTCAAAGACCTTCACTTCAATTCAAACACACTCCTGCCCATGCAAACCTACAACATACATTCACAGCATAATAAGAACACACACAAACATTCATTCAACATAGGAAATATGCAGTAAAAACTGTTGTTTGTATTAAATGGAAAATGCCTGTTTTTACAAGGTGTTCCTGAGCACGGCCTGTAACAAGGTCTCGGCTCCTTCTCTCGCACACTCACTCTCTCTTGTGCATATCTAACTACTACAACTAACTCAAAATGAGATCAAAATTGATCTTTTACAAGAGGGGCTCTTATAGCTCTTCCCTCTAATCTACCTACCCTATTCAATTACATTGAATGGGCTGTCTAGTCCAGAATCAGATCTAGATCTCAGCCTTCAAACATTTAAGGCCTACCTACTTCTACACCTGTGCAAAGCACGGCCTCACGGCTCAACAGCCTAAACATTAAATTACATTCAAATTTAAAATGGAAGACGAGGACTGCACCTCTCTTCAGCTTTGAATGCACGTGCTGACATGGCTAGCTAGATGACGTGAGATGATGCTCCTGCATCATACTCCTCAGCTGCAAAATTCATGAGCTCTTGGTCATGAGCTTCCACCCTTAGCTGTGGAAATCCTCCTGGATCCCAAACAAATTCCTGGAGCTGTCTCCTCGCTCCATTCCCTCGCTGTTGTTGTTGTCGTTGTGCTGCTACTTCCTTTCTTCTACCCAGCGCCTCCTTGCTGGAAGTCTCTGCTGACTCTATCATTAGCCTTCTGATCTCCTCGATCTCTTCGTCCAACTGCTCCAGTGGCTGGCTCTGTTCTTGCAGTCTCCTCAGCTGCAAAACTTTTCTGTGATTGGGCAGATCAGTGTGATCTCCCATGCCACCCTCTTCATCTTCCGTGGCCTCAACCTGCCACGCTACTACAAAGTCCATCTCTACAGTCTTCCCTCGACTGACCTGATATTCATTCATCTTCTCTGACAATTGTTCTTCTGTTAATCCTCCTGCTTGCTCTGGATTGTTCATCCAATCCTCCAACATCTTCAACTCCATCTCCCATGGAGTGATTAATCTGTCTGCCTTCTCTTCGGCTTATTCTGCTGCCATCTTCGGTGATGCATCTTCTTCATCTTCCTGGCTGAAAGCATTGAGACACTCCTCAAAATGCCGATTCTCTTCTTCTTCTTCTGCTTGGGCAGCTTCAGATATCTACTCCAATGCTTCTCTGACAGTCTCAGCTGGTTGTCCTGCTTCTGTTGTTGCTTCCTCAACATCTGCAACGCAGACTTCTGCCTCCTCTTGGGAAAATGGTAGGAATACCTGAATTCCCCCAATCATTAGACTCCTACTCTGATATTCCTCCTCTTCTTTCAGCTGCTCTGGCTGATCCAAACTCGTCCCTGAGTTTGTGAGACCCTCATATAGTCTCTTCTGCTCATCCCTGCCAACTTGGCAATATGGGATTTTCCTGCTGCCCTCCTGGCAGTCTATGAGATCAACTGATACCATCTTCATCAGCACCTTAGGCTGAATTGAACTCACCTCTGAGTCCATGAGACTTTCAGACAGTCCCATCTCTGTTCCCATGCCCACCTGGAAAATTGGAAACTTTTTGCTGCCCTCCTGGCAGTCTATGAGATCCCGCAACGATCTCAATTCATTGCCCTCCTGGCAATATGAAATTCCTTGGCTGTCCTCATGACAGTCTGTGAGATCCTCAGCTGATATCAACTCTTTTCCCACCTAGCAATCGAAAATTTCTCCTCTTCCCTCCTAGTAGTTCTTGAGATCTTCAGCTGATCCCATTTCCTCCTTATCATCACTGAGATTTCTCCCAGTCTCTGGCTCACATATCTGAACCATCTTCTCTGGTCTGTTGAGGTTTTCAGCAGGCCTCAACCACCATTTTAATAGCTTACACTGTCTTTTGACCATCAACACTGGGCTTTTATTTCCAGTGTATCTTCGGCTTTCAGTAGCCATATCGCTGTCCCTGTTCGCTCTCCTGGCAAACCTGTTGTTGTCACTCTGAAATCCTGAGTGTTCTAGCTTCTCCTACAGTCCTCCTGACTGTCTTCTTCTCCTTTTCGCTTCACTTGAAATCTACATATGAAGTCCCACTCTGATACCACTTGATGTAGTACGCACTCTATGTCCACTCACAGGATTGTTCTATATGCCCTTGAGCCGGATCGACTCTTTTGATTCCCACTGAAATATGCAAAATTATCGATCCACAGGTTCTTTTCGGCAACTCGCAATCTCGTGAGTTCACGAGTCGTGACTCCCAAATCTTCCTTCTCAAATCTGCGATATCTAAAATCATGAAAAGGCTATAGCTCTTACTCTGTCAGTGCCTTCCTCGCGCGACCGCTGGCTAGGATTATCATTATATCCTCTTGCCTCTCGCACCTTCGTGAGTTTCAACGTCGTGCCTTCGAGCTCTTACCTTACAAACTCCTGAGAAGCAAGAAGTCAATAGAATGTTGATTCCCTTCCTCCTGGAAACACATGTTCGCTTGTCTATAACACAGGCCCCACCTTGAGGTTCTGCCATGTGTCCCTCATGCCCGGCTTCGACACTTTACGACTTTGCTTTTCGCGACTTCGAGACTTGAAGTACCTGACTCTTGGGCTCTCACCCTATGAACCTCTGAGTTCGCGAGATCCTCTGATCTCTCACACCTGTCCTCCTTCGATGGATGGATTAGATTCTTTATTGACTTCGCCCCTCGTGAAGTTGAAAAACTTCTCTTTCTGACCTCCGATGTTCGAGTCCCTGATAAGGGTGATCTCATGACACGTGTCCTTCTAATTGGATGGCTCAGATCTATTTCTCCTTTTCGGGACTTCAGATGTTGAATGCCCGGACTCTCGTCCTCCGGGACCCTGAACTCCCGAATGCTGATATCCCGATATCACCCCCCTTCGAGACTTCACCTTTCGCTGCTCTTTGCGTGAGGTTTTAAACCTCGAGCAACTCTCGACAGATCCAATGGCTGTCGGGTTCTTTGCTCAAGATCTGACGGCTCAGATCATCTCCCCTATGCGCTCTTCCTGTA
>SNQJ01S0034879.1:102004-119898 GCA_010110895.2 Picea sitchensis | reverse complement strand
GTAGACATTTAACAATCAAATATTAAGAATAGAGTAAACATTTAAGTGATTAGTCTGTGCCTGAGAAGTCATCCAAGAGCCGAATCTATTCTCTTTCACTCTGGTGTTAAAGACTTAGATTCAAATGCCCTCCTTTTCTGTGCATAGATAATCTCTTATTAAAATTGGTTGTGACTTGGCCACCTTCTTTTCTATGCATAGATAATCTCTTATTAAAATTGGTTGTGACTTGGCCGCGGGGGCCAACCCCGTGGACAAGCCATGGGTACTCCCATGGCTTGGCCACATGGTTGGCCCCCCACAACCAATTCATAGTCATTTCAAACATTTTGTATTTCATAAAAATTTCAAATTGTCCAAGTTTTAATTTCAAACATTTTTTATTTTACAAAAATTTCAATTCTTTACGAATTCAATTTATAAATCCATTTTTACATATGTAATATTAGATTATCATAAGTTATAAATATTATTATATATATTGTCGATTCTAGAATTCCTTGCTGTACATTACTATCTATCTTATAATTTGTAAAGGAATATTTGTGAAATACACATAGAATGGAAAATATTTAAAACATATATATGTAATTTTTTTTAGTAAGTTTAAAAATAAAATAGGAAGACAATTTAAAAATTACTTATGATAATCTAATATGTAATATTAGATTATCATAAGTTATAAATATTATTTTACATATTGTTGATTCTGGAATTCTTTGTTCTACATTACTGTCTATCATATAAATTGTAAAGGAATATTTGTGAAATATACATACAATGGAAAATATTTAAAACATATATATGTAATTTTTTAAAATAAATTTAAAAATAAAATAGGAAGACAATTTAAAAATTACTTGTTTATATGTTCAAATTATACACACAAACAATAAATTTATAAACAATATGGATTTACTTAAAAATGGAAATTTGATATATAGACATTAATAAATAATATATAAACAATACGGATTTAATTAATTTGTTATAGACATTTAACAATCAAATATTAAGTTTTTAAATTTGATATAGACATTTAACAATAAAATATTAAGAATAGAGTAAGCATTAAATTGATTAGTCTGTGCCTGAGAAGTCGGCCAGAAGATGAATCTACTGTCTTTCACTTTGGTGTTAAAGTCTTATATTCAAATGCCCTGCTTTTCTGTGCATAGATAATCTCTTATTAAAATTGGTTGTGACTTGGTCGTGGGGGGCCAGCCCTGTGGCCAAGCCGTGGGAATGCCCATGGATGGCTCCCCCCGGCCAATTCATAGTCATTTCAAACATTTTGTATTTTATAAAAAATTCATAAAAAAATCAATCTGTCCAACTTTTTAATTCAAATGTTTTGTATTTTATAAAAATTTCAAATCTTTAGGAATTCAATTTATAAATCCATTTTTACATATGTAATATTAGAGTATCCTAAGTTTCTTACAAAGTCTCTTACAATGCCTTGTTTACTGTTAAATTATATTAACTCTTTCATAAGTTATGTTGTTTTCAATATTTTTGCACTTGATGCTACAAAACATTGGTTGTAGGTTTTTAATAATGTGAATCTAGATTATAAAATGTATTCAAAATATTTTGATGATATTAAATATTGGTTTTATGTTTTTAATAATGCAAGTGGATTATAAATTTTATTCAAAATATTGAGGATATGAAGGATTCCTACACATGAAATGATGTCCTTATTAGATGGGATTCTCATATTATAAATAAAATCCATGAGGTCCCTTGATCTATAACACCTTGAATAACATTGAACAACTTCTCAACAAGTGAATGCATGTGTTATGTTTGTTGCGTGTAGAAGGATAAAATTCCCTCAATCCCTTAGACACCTTGCATTTATGAATGTTAATTTTCCCAACGAGACAATACCTTTGATTCAAGGAATCCTACACATGAAATGATGTCCTTATTAGATGGGATTCTCATATTATAAATAAAATCCATGGGATCCCTTGATCTATAAAACCTTGAATACCATTTCACCACTTCTCAACAAGTGAATGCATATGGTATGTTTGTTGCATGTACAGGGATAAAATTCCTGCAATCCCTTAGACACCTTGCATTTACAAATGTCAATTTTCCCAAGGAGACAATACCTTTGATTGTTGAAGCAAGGAAAATAGCATGGAATGTATTTCATCCAACCAAACTACTTTGGGCATGGATGGCCCTATATTGGATTTGATTCCCCGATATATGCTCCCTTAGTTGAGGCTTCAAACAAAACTTTCATTCAAAAACTCAATGATTAACATGATTATGTAATTCACGCCAAGTTTTCCATTTTTATGTGTTCTTCATTTAATAACAAGAGAAAGAAATATTCATTGCTAAGAGTCATTTATATTTGAAATAGATTGACAAAACACATCTTGAAACACTCTAGTGAGACCTAATGATAATGGGTAAGTAAATATCCCCCTATGCTTGACATGATTATGTAATTCACGCCAAGTTTTGCATTTTTTTGTGTTCTTCATTTAATAACAAGAGAAAGAAATATTCATTGCTAAGAGTCATTTATATTTGGACTAGATTGACAAAACACATCTTGAAACCATCTAGTGAGACCTAATGATAATGGGTAAGTAAATGTCCCCCTATGCTTCACATGTCCTATAATTTCCATGAGTTTTGGTCACATCTCTATGTAAGACATGAGTGGCCTACTTGTGTAGATTTGGTTTTTCCTTGAAATTCATCCGATTAACATTTAATGTAATATGCTTGTCTTTTTAGTTAGTAATTGATTGAATTTCACCTTTTTTAGTCTCTAGAACAACCAAATTCAACACTCACTTTTGATATGGCTTCTCTTCCAAACCATAGAATCTTATCATAGTAAAATGCTAAAAACGGAACCAGTCTCCCACTTTGGTGGTCTTTTGCAATTGTAGTGACCCTTTGACTAAATGAATAATTATAATGAATACTTCATTTTGGATAATAAAGTCTAATATAGAAATAAAATATTTTATATACTGTAAAAAACCTTCACTGCTGACATGATCTTCTTACCATAGGCAACCACTCAATGGTTGGGAGAGAAACATGTTGGCTAGTCATTCACCATCCTAGACTTAAAATAACCCAGATGTGAGTAGTTTTGATGGATTAACATATGGATCAAGTGAGACTGGTACCTAAATGACTTGGTACCCCTAAAATTTAAAAATTGTTGGTGCATTGTATTTGCCAAGAACTTGCAGAAATCAAACTTTATGAAGGTTTTATTCTCGGGGTGTGACAAGGATACTAGGAAACCCAAAAACAATGATATCCATTATAAAACTATTATAAATAAAAACAAACTTTGAAACATAGGCAGTATATTCAATGAAGTCATTCCCTAAACCTTTAGAACAGATACACTGAAACATAGGTAGTATATTCACTGTTATAACATTGGAATATGTTATAACATATTACAATGTAATATATGTTATGGCATATTACATTGTAATATGTTATAGAAAATATGCATTAATATAACACATCAAACAGAAAACAAACATTGAAACATAGGTACTATATTCACCATAGTCATTCCCTCAACCTCTAGAATATATACACCGAAATATGTAAAAGTCGCTTCGCATTGATAGCAAAATTGATAAAGGACATCAATATTTCATGTCAAAGCATCATTTACAAAACTAGAAGAAATGCAATTTGAACTTGCATCATCATTCTTATGATTAGTTTCCTATACCTTAGATTGAAACTCTACACTCTTAACTATATTGCAATATTCACATAGCTCATATGGGTAAGATATGAAGCTGATTCCATTTATTTATCTCTCTCTTAATCAGAGCAAGTAAAACTCATATGTATTCGATAAGAGTATATACCCTTTGAAAGACCCTTGTTAATGATATATTACCCTTTGTATTTACACAAGCATTTAGCTGAAGATGAGCTTCTATTAACCTTTGAATAAGATACTAGTTGAAGATGGTGATGTATTACCCTTTGTATTTACACAAGAGTTGGAATCACTCGTCCAAGTCCTTGTTGTCCATGGGGTTTCTAACATGATGGATCTGCCAAAATGATTCAGAGGCCATTCTCATCCCCTATATCAATGAGGTCATTGGAAGAAGGTCAGTAAGCATATAAACAATGCTTTATAACCTCATATAAACGAATGTTTTAGTAGTGTCAAATCATCTAATCATAGACACTTAGTATATAAAAAGGTCTTTCATAAATAAAATTCCATCAACTTGCAATCATATAATACATTTTATCTATTAATTCTCCCTCCAAGTGTAATATAAACAAGTTGATACTTAGTGTCATTACTTTGTAGATGGAATATTGCTTCCATCCAACCAAACATGGAGTAAAGTTAATTGTTGATTTTCATGGACTGTGCTCCATACCTATTGTATGCATGAAATCTGTTTTCCCATATAGATAACCCCTACTCCGTGACAAGACTTTGACCCATGTGCTTTTGGTAGATTTACCAAAGTTATTTTTGCTAATATTAAGGAACCAAAATATATTTTAAATGGGAATGGGTAGTGGAGTTATGCATCACCCTATTATAATTGTGTCTAACATGAAGAACATTTATATTAATTTTGTCTTATTTTTTTTCTTTCTTCATATTTTTGTTGGTCAATGTTGGAGATATTAACTCGTACTTGTCTTGTGCTTAACTTTTCATGAATTTCCAAAGGACAGATATTGATGAGAGATGTCAACACATGATTCTCCAAACATTCCTTGCAAACTCTCTAGGCTCTCCCAAGAAGGAAGAAGAGGAACTCCTTCTTCGACCGAGACTCTGAGTGACCAACAACAATCTCGTCGAAGGATATTTTCAAACGAGTCTGTGAATAGATCAACTACAGAATGTGCTAAAGAAAGTGTTATGGATGCAACCTTCTTATATAGGTTGCACATTGATACTCCTACACATGAGAATGTATGGAATGTATTAGGACAAGAGAACATTTCTGGTAATTTTCTTTGATTTTGTTTATTTTTATTGTATTTTTGTGTATTTAAATTTATTTTTAGTTAAATGTTGTAATTAATTTCAAATATGTGTAGACAATGAGTTTAGAGAAAGGGAAAACAATGAAAGCGAGAGTGGTTGTAACAAATATTATAATGTTGGTGCAGAGGGTGAAGGTGGATTTAGGAGGCGACATTATCAAGAAACAAAAGATTACACGCATACGTCCACCTATCCTTCGGATGTTGGTGATGAACTTCCGTGGGAAGGAATTACTGAAGCAATGACCCTTGAGCCTTGCTCAGGGGTTAAAAGAAGGTTTTAAAATGATTTGGTAGCCTTGGAACTCCCTCAAGAGAGTAAAGAAAGCTTGCAAATTGTTTTTCATTCATTGCAAAACTTTATGGACAGATATCAAAAGATGGGGCCGACCACTGACATTTTTTCCAATTTAATGAGGTGATAAAAGTCAAAGGTGACGGGTCTTGATAAATGGGAAGTAGTAAAAAATAAAGTTTCAAAAGAAGACAATTTCTGTTGGAAGATTTGTTGTTGTCATTGATGTCAACCCTAGTCATTGGTTTTGGACCGCAATATTGATGAAGGTATTTGGACATGAAGGACAATGAACATGCATAAAAATCACCCATGGATTGATAGTATACATCATGTTGTTTCATGTGGTAGGTGGCACATCATGTTGATCCTCATGGTTGAGGAGAAATGAATTTTTGAAGATGACAAAGTGAATTGAAGAAGGAAGTACAGGTCGGCCTTGAAGATAATTAAAGAAAAGAATTACAAAATAAGAAAGTGTCAAGTTAGTCCTAATGTTAAAAGGAAGTGACATAAAGGGTATAAATACAGATCATTATACATTCATTTTAGAAACACAAGTCAAATTTCAGAGAAAATATGAAGTAAAGAAGGCCATATTTCAAGGGAGGATGAAGTCTTTTGGTGATGTGTTCTAAGGTATGTTATTTATAGGTCATCTTACCATTTTCTCTATAACTCTTTTTCCAGATAGATTCAGATGGTGAAATTGATATGGTATTGAGAAGACATATCTAGGTACCTTTTCTAAAAAAAATCAGCCTTGATTCGCTATATTTTTGGAGATACATTCTGTGGAAGATAGGGTTTTTGACTAGTCCTAATGCTAATCATAAACAAGTGTTCCGGGTAAAACAATCATAACTTATTCATAGAGAATAAAAATGAAGTGAGACCAATTTCATTGGAAATAGTACAGGCTTTAGTTTCTTTTGTACGAGTTTCAGAATTGGATGTGAAATATTGAGTGCGGGAAATTTTGTACAAGTTCACTCTCCTGAATAAGCCAAAATCGAATAAGGTCTACCATTCTCTCTATAACTTATTTTTGGGGAAGATTCAAGGAGTGACACTTGGAGGAGTTTAAGAAAATACATTGATTAATATTATCTACATAATCAAATTATTTCAATAATTGAAGAATTTCATAATTTGAAGATGTCTCAGGAAGCATTATCAGGTTCTATGTGATGGTTGATTGATGTTGATGATTTAATGTAAAGTTTTATTATCTCTCATATATTCTTCCGTGGAAAGAAGGGGAAAGGATGGAGAGGTCGAACCTCTATTGATATTGGAGGATTTTATCTTCCTCTTGGAGGTTTATCCCTCCATTTATATTTGGAAGTTGTAACTACCTTTGGAAGTCATTACTTCCCTTGAACAATAACTATTGATTATTTCTCATATATTGTGCATGGTGTATTGTGGTGTATTGGTGTAACTCTTATAATATTTTTCATTGCTCATTGGATATGATTGAATGGTTTAAGTATAAGTTGAAAAGTTTTAAAATTGTACTTGATATTGATTCACCCCCCTCTTAGTATCAACAATTTCGATGTTCAACTTCAAAGATGGGCCAAAGCGGAAGATGTTGAAGGTGCAATATTTTAAGCACCCCGACATTGCAGGACATCTATATAATAGATTTTTGGCAGCATATGGGAAATTTTCGTGGAATGATGAGGTTCCACACTATTTTGCAAGACACTTTTATGCAGAGTTTTTCTTGCGCATGCACCCTGATTATACTAGATTACCGTCCAATTATTATGGGACCAGTAAATGATGGACATATGATTGCAAAGGGGCATATCGAAATGCAACATTGTCGAGGCCTCCAAAACCCTTAGTACCTTGCCCAACTGGGGAATTTTCTTCACATTCATAGTTGCAAGCTACATCAAACGTTGGCAAAGAGGCTAGGAATGCAGTCGGGGAAAATTTGGAAGCGATTTTTTATGGTGTTGATGTTGGCATGAATCGTCAACGAGTGAAGGCCAATTCCTGAGCCACATTTGTTTTTAAAATAGATGTGTAGTTAGATACCATGTCATTATAATATCTTAAGGACTATGCAAAAAAATTTCGTGATGGTTGAAAGAAAGTCATTCAGAATGATGACCCAAACAAAAGATAGATATGTGTTCCAGTTAGTAAATTTTCTACGCATTTTAGGATAGTTTACTTCTAATTCTATATTTAGATTTCATTACATATCTATAGAAACAATCAAGTTGTTATTGTCATTAATTACAGTTTGGAGATATGTTAAATGAATCTCCAATATATAGGGGACTTGATTCCACAAGTTTAAATTTGGATGGATTGAATCATGTATGTGTTTTTTAATATCCACAGATAAGAACTTTAGCTGTCCAATCTCCAATATTTGGAATAAGAGATTAATAACATTTATAATTTTGTATAAATGTGAACACATTAAATCCTAGATTTAGTTATTAGTTGTGTTGTTCACATATCCCTATTCCATCTCCTACTACTTGGGTAGCCTTGTCTCAATTCTCATTAGGAGAGTTTAAAAAGGGTGGGAGTTCACAGGTATCATTTAATTTTTTAAAATCATTTAAATTTAATGTGTTTTTTTTTTACGAAAACATTTAGCAGTTTTATATTAAATGTGGACTAGCCACTAATCGGTTACATACTGGCAAGGCTCCACTGAGCTACTGCCTACTTTAAGCTAGAATGCATTGCTATAAGTGCCAGGATGACATAACACCCCCAAGACCAGTTCAAAAACCTGAAACCAGACTTATTTAAAGCCTTGGCTTCTATAAAAAAATGACAAGATACTTGAAATGGAAGAAAACCCTACAGATCAAGGTGTTATAGATCAAGAAACTAACTACTTTTTGGGGCCTTCCCCCCATTCAATGTTTAATTTGGATAATTTGCCTTCAAGCTGGCCGATTCTGTCCTCAAATTCATCTTGAGGGATTTTCAGCTCCTGGTGTAGCTTGTCAAGATCCTCAGTGAATCCGATTTTAACTGTAGTGATGTCCTGCTCCAATTGTTCAAGTCCCCTGCCTGCTTCCGTGTCAAGATTCTCCAGAAAGTCAAGTTGAAACTGGAGGTTCTGCTTCAGTTTCTCCAGCGTATCATCAAGCTGCTTCAATCGCTCCTCTACAGTGAGATTCCGACTTGAGCTCGTGTCCATCTCTTCTCCTCTTGCTCTATTTCTCTGAAATATCTCCTTCTTCTCTCTCCGTGCCTTGGAATGGGCCTACTCCTAGACTGAGGGCACGAGCGAATTTATGCTTAATCTCCCCTCTTTCATCATTTTTTCTGTCGATGCAATCCTCGAGAGGTATTGGGGGGCGATCTTGCTGCCTCCTTTTTGCATGTGAATCGATTTCCTGGTCTCCCTTTGCCCGAGTTTCTCAGTCTCGCGTACCATCATTGGATGAGTTCTGGCCCTGTCTTTTCCTGTCCCCTTATTTCCACTTGCGTGGGTTTCCTGTTGAGTGAGAGGTCGGGTCATGGTAGATCCACCATGGAGTGTTGGTTTTTTATGATCATTCGTCCTTGTGACAACGCAACTCCCCTATTTGCCTCCTCATCCACATCTTTGTTCAGCTCCCTTAGAACATGGAACACTTGGAACGAGTCGAATCCTTTAAGGAGCAGATGTATTCTGACCAGCAAGTTATTAAGTTTTGCACTTTGGGTTTTTTTAGAGTGGGCTATAGCTCAAATTAACAGGCGAGAGTCTCCTATGATAATCAAGTTTCGGATTCCGTTTCTTTTGGATTGGAACATGCCTTGCCAGAGTGCCATTGCTTCTGCATGGTTGTTGGTGGCTATGCCCAGACCAATCGCGTATCGCACCATGACTTCTGCATTTGGCTTTACAATTATACCTCCTCCTCCTGCTTGACCCGGGTTTCCCTTTCAGGCTCCGTCAAAGGACAGAATGTGGATTTTTCTTTATCTTTTCCAATTGTCGAATTCGCTCTTTTCTGTCCTTATTTCCCAGTGTTCTTGGGTTGTAGCTTTGTCTTTGCTCCCAATTTTCTGTTGAATTTGGAATTGGTCTCTCCAGATCTCTTCTTACTCTTCCATCTCCCTACTGTAGTTATATTGGCAATGGGTGCTAGCCCATTCGCCAAAAAGAGATTTGATCTTTGCGCTTACGATGGGAGCCCTCCTTTCCTTTTCTCGAAAAATTCTATTATTTATCTCCAACCAGAGCCCCCAAAGGATGAATCTTGGGAGTGATTGCTAAAGCCTCGAGGCAATGCTTTGCTTCTTCAACTGGAATGGATAAAGTTTGGTCCAGCATTGGAGGAGGGAGTGAATGTCTTGGGGAAGGGGAAGTTCCTTTTGCAACCCAACTACCAACTTCCAAACTTCTTTTGAGTAGTTACAGTTAAGGAGGAGGTGATCAGAGGTTTCCTCAGCTTGCTGACACAAGGGGCATCTGAAGGGACCCTCCCAACCTTTCTTTTGGAGGTTTTCCCTTGTTTGGGTACTGCTGTGGCTGAGAGTCCAAAGGAATGGGTCTATTTTGGTAATGGTTTTTGTGTTCTAGATGGATTTCCATAAGGATGGGTTGGGTGGGACTTGAGGGATGTTTTGGAAGGTAGAGTATCCCAGTGAGGTGGAGTAGGGTATAGCATTTCTTCCCCATCCTCTCTCATATTTCTCCTTTTTTCTTAAGGGGGATTTCCCCTGCAGGCTGAGTTTTAGAGAACACCACTCAATTTCTAAGTCCAGGGGTAGGTTGTTCACTGCCCATCCTTGCCATGAATTGTGTCTGTTCGTCCCCCAAGTAGAGATGTCGAAGAGCGTCTTCCGATTTTTCCCATCCATCCATATTTTTAGTCATTGAAGGTTCTGGTTCATTTCCAGCGGTGGGTCACTAAGAATGGAGTCTTCCCAGATTTTAATTTTTTTCCCATTTCCCGGCACCCAGGTCAGATGGGGGGTGAAGTGATCGATGGCTTTCCTGTAGAGGTTGTAGATTGGGGACCCCTTGGTCTCTCTGTAGATATTTTCCATGCATCTCTTCCTTGTGCCTCTGAAATATTTCTTCCACAGGGCTTCCTTGCACCATGCTGTGTCACCGCTGACTATGTACCATAGCAGTTTTGCCCCTAGGGCCAGGTTCTGTACCTTGGTGTTTTTGAGGTTGAGTCCTCCTTCCAGGAGGGGTTTTGAGATTTTGTCCCAATTTATTAGATGGAGTCTTCTACCTGACTGCTTCCCCCCTTCCCACAAAAAAATTCTCTGCAGTGCTTCCATTTGTTTAATTGTGGTGCTTGGGGTCAGTAGCAAAGAATTTTGGTAAATGGGTACACTTGCCAGGACAGATTTGATGAGTACTATCCTCCCTGCTAAACTTAAACAATTTGCACCCCATGAGGAAATTCTCTTCTTTAGTTTATCTATTAGGTGGTTCCAATTGGAGGTCCTTGGATTTGTCTTGGAGATAGGGATTCCAAAGTAGGTGAAAGTATCCCAATTAGTTTTCCCTTCCATCCCCAAAATTCTGGAAATTTCCAGCATCTCATTGGGTGTGATGTTCCAGCCGTAGATTTTGATTTTTGTCTGACTTATCTCGCTTCCTGATGCTGCAACATAAGCATCCAGCTCCTCTTTGAATATTTTTTCTACTAATCGAATTTCCCCTCCTAGTAGCAAGGTGTCATCTGCAAATTGTGCGTGATTGATTTGCTTCACACGTTGGGTTATTTTTAATCCTTGGAGGCTACTGCAGATTCTGGCATTTTCCAATTGATAGCTAAGGACTGAGGCTTGAATTATGTATAGCAGAGGCAACAGAGGACAACCATGTCTTAAGCCTCTGGACGCTTTGAAGAAGCTTGTCACTCTTCCATTTACCATGGGGGCTATCCATGGCGATCCTATGCAGGCTCTTATCCAATTCACAAAGGATTCGTCAAATCCGAACTTCTTCATTACCTCGAAAAGGAAATTATGATTAACTCTGTCAAAAGAATTTGCAAGGTCCAGTTTAATAATCATACCTTTATCCTTTCTTCGTAGGCTTGAGTGAAGAGCTTCTTGTACCAGGACTATGTTGTCTACTATTTGCTTGCCTTTTATGAATCCTCCTTGGTTCTTTGGCACTATGAGAGGGAGGACGTTCTTCAATCTGTTTGCAATTACCTTAGTGAGAATTTTATAGCTTGTGTTACAGAGGGAGATCGCTCTGAATCGACTAAAGTTGAATGCTCCTTTCTCTTTGGGGATGAGTGCCAGGAAGGCTGAGTTTGTGCTTCCTCCCAACTTGTTGCTCGCCTGTGATTTCTTTATCATTTTGGTTAGATCTGATTTGATTATTTCCAAGCATTACTGAAAAAACCTTGCTGTAAAACCATCCAGTCCAGGGGCTTTGTCCGAGTGCATTTGGTCGAGCGCCTCTTTTATTTCCTGCTGTGAGACCTCCTCCAGAAGCTTGCGGTTGATGTCATCTTTTATTAGCTTTGGGACAACTGATAATGGGTACATTTGGGGAGTTATGCTTGCCCTTCCATTTTCTGTGTAGAGAGTTTTGAATGTCTCGAAGGCTGCCTTTCTAATGCCCTCCGGTTCAAAGATTGTAGTATTTTGGACTTGGATTTCTGTCACAGCCTTGAAATGTTTCCTTTCTTCTGCTTGCTTATGAAATTAACTCATGTTTCTGTCTCCTTCCTTCAGCCAGAGACTTCGAGACTTCTACCTCTAGTAACTTTCCTCATCTCTACAAGATTTGTACCATTGCCTTTGAAGTTTCTCCTCCTTGAGTAAGTCCTGCTGTGTAATCTCCTTATTTTCCAGGGCGAGCTGATGACTTTCTAGATGCCTTTTGGCTTCTAGTCGTAGGGAGATTGGACCGAATTGTTTTTTTTCCCAAACTTTTAGCTCGGCCTTGAGACTTCGCAATTTTTATTCCCAAACATAAAACGCAGAGCCCTTGACTTTGCTAGTCCATACATTGGAGACTCTGCTCGGAAAGTCTTTATCCTGTATCCATGCATGGTTGAATCTGAAGGGGATGGGCCCCTGGCCTTACTCTTTCCTAAGATATAGGCTGATTGGCTTATGATCAAAGGTGCTATGAGGGAGAATTTCTGAGGAGGTTGTGAGTCCTAACATCAAGAATGAGCTCTGTACAAGAAATATGTCCAAATGGGCAGCTATGTGCCCTGAGCCTACCCTTTTGTTGGTCCAGGTATAGCACCCTCTAGTTGGTTTAATGTTCATTAATTCCCATGATGAGATCAGGTCCTCCACCCACTCTCTGGCTGGGTCCCTTATGGTAGACCCCCCCTATTTTTCTTCTTGAGCTAGAGTTACGTTTAAGTCCCCCCCTAGAATAATATTTTCTAGCTCATTATCTGTTAGGTAGTATTGAAGGGTTTGCTAGCAATCCTTTTTCTCTTTTATATGCTGTGGAACATAAGTATTAAAGAGACTTATTGTTTGTCCTGATTCCTTGTGGAGCAGTTGGGTGAATATCCAATGCATGCAAAGGTCGGAGTGGATTAGTTCTATTTTGGAGTCGTTCCACAAAGTGCAGAGTCCTCCTGACGCACCTCTTGCATTGTTGGCTAAACCCTGGCTTCTTCTCCATACATTTTTTAAAACTTTTATAGAGTCCTGCTGACTCATCTTGGTTTCCTGGATAAGTAGGATGTTCGTTCTCGTTGCTTTGATTATATCCCTGAGAGCTTCTTCCTTCTTTTTGCTGCCGAGACCCCTACAGTTCCAGGATGCTATCTTCATTGATTATTTTGACGGGGGGATTGACCTCCTTGGGAGGCCTTAGTCAGCTTCCTGGTTTTCCTTACTCCGATTAGTTGATTGATGGTTGGTTGTGCTCCTTTGAGAACGTCCTTGTAAGTTTCCTTGTCCCTTTCTGCCTTTTTGGATTTCCTACCTCTGCCTGGCCTCTTCAGAGTGTCCCAGGATTCACTCGTTCCGTTTGTTTCATTCCCTGATGAGATCTCTCCCTCCTCGATGCCTTGATCCGCCCCATTCCTTGGGGGGGAGATGGGTTTCTCCATTCCTTCTGCCGCTTTTGAGGTTCCTCCAGTTTTTGGGATTTGGTCACCTCTTCCTTCTTCACCTTGGCCTGTGTTTCTTTGATCCTCCGTTTCACCTTTGTTTTCTAGTGCTTTGAAACTATTTGTCGTGTCTTGATTTCCTGGGTTGCCTTGAGCCAGAGTTGGGTTGTCTCTTCTTGGGCCTTTGGGCTTCGTTCTTCCTTTACGGGGTTGTTGCCATCCCTCCTCCCTTGCTTTCTCTGTGTGTGGGGTTTTTGGGCAGTTCCTCTGGAAATGTCCATATTCATGACATCCTCTGCATTTAAATGATAGTTGTTCATAGTCCAGTTTTTGTAGGTGATGCCATTTCCCCCACCTTTAGTTTTACTGCTTATGTCAAGCCTGCTTCCAAATCAACTTCCACGCAGATTCTGGCACAAGAATACTGGTCTTTTGGGTTGGCTTTGTGAATGTAATGGCCTAGTCCATTCCCTATAGCTTGCAACGATGAGGACTTCCAACAGTGGATTGGTAGGTTTGGAAGTCTGACCCAGACCGGAACGTATTTTGGTACTTCCGAGGCTGGATCGAAGTTTGGAGTCCATCAATTCAGATAAAGGCCCTGTGTGCCCATGAAGTATGGCCCATTTCTGAAGATTAAGTCATGATCCTCCTGGGAGATGAACTCGAAGATGAAATATCCCCTTCCAACGGCGTAACAGGTTACACTGTTTTTTAATAATGGCCTCCAGTTTCTTTGAATACATTTGTCCGTTGTCTTGGTTGAGGGCCAGAGCCCCATGAAATGACCTACCAGAACTCGCTCTAATAAGGAGAGTGCTACCTTCATTGGCTGTTCTGGGGGAAGATTGATTTCTGGTGCGTCCTCCAGTCTTCTTACAAAGCTTGATGGTTCACCTTGGGTCACTTTCTTCCTGCATGTAGTGACTAGTTTGCTGAAGGACGCAGATGGGGAGGGAGGGGGCGACGGCTCCCCTCCACCCTGGCTCGGCATGGTAGAAGAGGCACGAACCCTAGATCAGCTTTTTACCTCCGCGCGCATTCAAAGCGAATTAATTTTATCATATTTAAATTTAATGTGTTATAATCATTTAATTTTAATTTTCAAATTTTCAAATTTGAAATGTGTTATATAGGGTAATGCAGAGAAGAAAGTACATGCGAGTGTGCTTGGGAGGGAGATTGGAATTGAAGAGGAAACGGAAGAAGCACCCAGATTTGGGAAGGATGCGTCCATTCATGATGATTCATAAATGTATGTTTTTTACTTTTATCAATTTTTTTTTTCTCAAATTTTTAGTTTATCCTTTCCTATTCAACTCTTTAATCAATTATTTTGAAATATATAGAACCCTTAGATAAGCTTATCGTTGTCTTAAATGGTGTAAATTCAAACTTATTTAAGGTTAGATCGTGATGAAGACCTAATTTTGAACCTGAACATTTGATTATTTGAGAACAGACTCTATCCCACATAAAAAAAGGGAAAGTTTATAAATTTTCTTCGATTGTATTCCTTGCTTTCTTGTCCAAGAATGGTGTAGCATGGACATTTGTGTTTTCTACATACAACAGAGTGAATTCCTTCTTGCCAAAATATTGTCAAACTCTTAACTAAATTGGTTACTAATCACAAAAACAAACATTCAAGTATATTTACAAATAAGTTATACATATGTATATGTGAGCTAGATCACACATATTGTATATGTGAGTTATCTCACACATAATTTCAAAGAGCATTTGATTATATGTAATATGAATACATCCCAAAAATGAAAGACTTAAATGGTTTTTGAAGAATGACTTAAAATATATGTGCAGATTTGTGTTTTCTTCATGTATATGCAAGATTATATGAGAACATATATTCCACTCCAGAAAGTGGAGATAAGTATTTTCCAGAAGAATGGTTTTTAAATTGGAGATTTGTGAACTTTTTTAGATATAAGTAGTTTTTTGGAAGAATGTATTAATATGGAGATTTATGAGTCCTTTAATTTGAAAGGGCATCATGGAATTTGATTATATGACCACTGCAGAAGAGGAGAGAAGTATTTTACTGCTAAGGATATTAGTATTTTATTTTTGTGTAAATATGATCAAATACCATTACTTGGGATATGAATTTCACCTTAAGGATTTGAGACTTTATCCACAAGGAGATAAGTATTTCAATGGAAGAATGACTTAATATGGAGATTTGTGAAATTTCTTCATACATAGTTCTATATTTATTTTGATATTATTATCTAACTCTAACTCTGAACACAATTTTATTTTTACCAAGAACACACTTTTTTCTCTTTAATTTTTTTTAAGATTTTAGATAAGATTTTACAAATTGTTTAAATCGTGTATTAATGTGGAGAGTAACTATATTCTATTTAACTCTGGTTGGGTACATGTTATTATTTATTATTTATTATTTAATATTTAGTTAAAGTATATATGGTAATACATGTGTTATTTGTTATTTGTTATTTTTTTATTATCGTTTCAGATGTTTAAATTATATTTGGTGGGAAAAATCATTTTGGAGGATGAGTCTTAACTCTTTTGGTATGTATGTCAACTTTGTTTTAATCACAATTTTTTAATTTTATTTTATTTTGCATGTTTGAATTGTAAATTTTTTATTTTTGAATTTTGTTTTTATTGTAGGTTTGAATTGCAGGTATGAAGTGATCTATCTTAAAGTGATGACTTAGAGTCCAAAATTTTGGAGTTAAATGTATTAGCTTTTGTTATCATCCTAAAATGGATGTGGAAACTATGTATTTGACAGTGTAAATATTCAGACTTTGACTATAATATATATATTTGATATTTTTGGAATTCAAAATATCAATTTATTTTCTCATATTTGATTTCCCTTATATTGTTAAATGTTGAAATATAATTACTTTGTCAATGTTGAAATACAATTTCTTTTCTTTCATAATTATCTGTATCTTTACTATGTCGATGTTGAAATAAAATTGCTTTGTTGTTAATTTGTTAAACACCATTACTAATGTAAGAATAGATTTGGTTTGGTTTGGTTCAAGACTTGGCTTGATAGATTATGGTGGTCTGACCAATGCTCAAAGGTGTTTGCACTAAGTTGATGGATAAAAAGTGGCAAATTTGTTAGCTTTGAACTAATGTTTTGTATATTCTTCTTTTTACAATGCATTAAATTAAGCATCAAACTCTTAAACACTTTTTTACTATGTACTAATTTAAATGCTTCATTTTATATTCGTTGTTAAAAAACTGTTCAAAAACACATGATAAAATTCAACATATTTCATTGTGGAGTGTTCTTGGGCCTATTCAACATATTACATTGTGAACTCATAAAATTCAACATAAAGTTGAACTCTTGGGCCTATACTATTATGTATTAATTTAAATGCTTCATTTTATGTTCACTGTGCACTGTTCAAAAACACATGATAAAATTAAACATATTTCATTGTGGACTGATAAAATTCAACATATAACTGAACTCTTGGGCCTATACTACTATGTATTAATTTAAATGCTTCATTTTATGTTCACTATGTATTGTTCAAAAATACATGATAAAATTGAACATATTTCATTGTGGATTATTCTTGGGCCTATGGGGACTGATAAAATTCAACATAAATCTGAAATCTTGGACCTATGGGGATTATTATTACTCATTTCCTACTTTTCCATAAAAAAAATTGATGGTTGCGGGAGATTCCAAGGTCACTATCGACTGGATAAATTCCAAATCCATCATGAACCTGATATATCTCAACAACTGGAAATACAAGATCAAAAGCTTAAATAATATATTTGAATCTATCAAATTTATGAACGTACATAGACAGTTCAATAAAGTAATAGACAAGATCAAAAGCTTCAATAATAGATTTGAATCTATCAAATTTATGCATGTACATAGACAGTTCAACAAAGTACATAGATTTGATTCTAAATAGAATAACAGTGAAATTGTTCTTTTCGCATGAAAAAAAGAAGAAAGAACTAAGAAAAACAGTGTAAAAATGGATTAGAAGACATAGAAAGAAAGAATCACTTGAACAAATGGAAGAATGAAGAAAGCTACTATAAATGTTACAAAGTAAGAGACACACACACAAGGAGCTCTACACACACTTGAATTTGAACCTATGACATTTACATGGTCTTTATCATTTTGATATTTTTATAGAGACATGGTTTCACATTTAAATCAAAATATCAATTTACATCAACATCTCAATGAAAGGTTTTAATGGTATTTGAATTCAGCTTCTTTCTGACGCAACCTGCCCTCACTGGCGCGGTTACTCCCACCAGGACCTTCTCACCCTGAGGCCCAAAGGGTTCAAGCCCTTCCTATTCCCCTCGGGAATGATTTACCCACAGAGATACTTCCGCACGATTCTCCCTTCGGGACTCGGGAGATCGGACCTCGCGATATCGCGAGACTCTCAACAATGTTCCTTTACCTCTTCAAACCCCGATCCCCGATCTCCAATAGTCAACGGTCAACG
>SNQJ01S0034879.1:79320-92500 GCA_010110895.2 Picea sitchensis | reverse complement strand
TTATTATTATTATTATTATTATTATTATATATATATATCAAAATTATTTTAATAAAAAGGATAAAATTTTACCACTAGCATGATTTAGACCCAGACCTTAATTTTCATGATGGACGACATTTTATTAGCGAAAAAGTTTTAAAAAATTCTTATCACATTGTTCATCCTAAGGCCGTTTAGGTTCATTCATTTATCAAAACAACACGATTTTCCCTCCAGGACGCACTAGGTGCTCCAAGGGTGTCACTCACCTCATTTGTTCCCTTGCACGACATTCCCTTCAGGACGAACTATGTGCTCCAAGGGTGCCACTCGCCTCTTTCCATTTTTCTTGTGCGACGTGCCCTTCAGGATGCACCACATGCTCCAAGGGTGTCACTCACCTCTTGAATGACTTGGTAGACATCGAAAACCCCTGGAGTCAATACTCTGCCAGGTGAACTTGTGGGAGACTAAGGGCCTTTAAGGAATAAGGCCCTCGCCTTATTGCGCACCCCTTAGAGTCATCATGAGCGATTGTCGCAGTCTGCCCTCACAACATCGTGGGTCCTCTTGGACTAGGTAAACATTAACCTACAGTTGGATCCATGGCGGGAGTGGTAGTAGGCTATGGCAGGGATGTTGTCCACACCTCTCCCTCAACATCTCTGGTAGTTGTGTGTAACCCCTTTACTCCACATGTGAGTCTGGTCAGCAAGCTATCGTCAGCCGACATCATCAAAAAATCATGTCAGAACATATCGATATCATATCATCTAATAAGATGCACTAATATCACAATAAAACAATCAAACCCCAATGGTACACTCCTTGACTCGATCCAGAGTCCAAGGGGTTCCATCGATGCCTCTACATCCTCGAGGTCCAAAATCTTGCACACTCAGTAAAAATGAATTAATAGCACCTATCTATGTCGAGGCGGTAAAACAACATGTCATCATCCCATAACGCCTCATAATCAAAATCAAAAGTTTTAATAGCATAATAATCTGGATCACTTGAGAGCAAGTGTCTTCAAAGAATAAGTTCGCTCAGTGTGCCAGAGAGGGATGTTACATACACCCCCTCTTGGTCCAAACTTCGTTCCAAAGTTTCACAGTATATATGCCGAAATAACGTGTATCACAGTATCATATGTCTATCTATAAAACAAAAATGGAAACTGTTGGCACATACCATATGCGTCCTCCCAGGTCGCTGAGTGTAGACTATAATTTTCCCACTGGACCTTGACCTAATATATCATTAGACATCGTAGCTATTGAATGTGATGATTCAAGATACAGATTGGCTCAGCTGTGAGCACCCCCTCATCTGATACCTGCAAGGAACTCATGTCAATAACATGCGTAGGATCATTAATATAATGTCTCAAAATAGATACATAAAAAACATCATTCATACGCCTCAAAGAATTAGGCAAGGCTAGTCAATAGGCCACGGGCCCCTTTCCCTCCACAATCTCAAAAGGCCCCATGAACCTATGAGAGAGTTTATCTCCCTTCCCAAACTTGATCGAACTTTTATGAAATTTAACCTGGAAGAAGACTCGATCGCCGACCTCGTAACTATGGTCGACACAGTGCGCATCGGCATAACTCTTCTATCGATCCCGTACTTCTTTAATCCTTTGTCTTATTGTTTGCATTTTCTCTTCCATTTCTTTGATCGCTTCTAGTCCTACTAAGAACCTATCCTCAAGTCAATCCCAACTCAAAGGTGTCTAACATGGTCGCCTGTAAAGAAACTCAAAAGGCGCCATATTAATGGTTCTCTGGTAACTATTGTTGTAAGCAAACTCCACTAGTGGAAAGAATTCTTCCCAACATTTTTTTTGGCCCATCACGTACATGTTCAACATGTCCTCCAAGGTCTGGTTCATTCGTTCGGTCTACCCATCAGTCTCCAGGTGATATGCAGTACTAAAGTTAAGTTGGGTTCTCAAGGCCTCTTGGAAACTCATCCAAAATCGTCCAATAAACACCAATCCTTGATAAGATATAATCCTCTTAGGCATGCCATGCAGCCTCACAATCTCACTGATGAAAACTCTAGCTATGTCAGGTGCCTAATACGTTGTATGCACAGGAATAAAATGAGCACTCTTCGTCAGAGTGTCTACTACTACAAAAATCGAGTCATGTCTCCTTGTCGTCAGTGGAAATTCAACAATAAAATCCATCGAAATAACCTCCCATTTCAATTCTGGAATAGCGTGTGGTTGTAGTAATACTGCTGGGTGTCTATGTTCATCCTTTACCTACTAATATTCTAGACATCTTGCCACATAGTTGACTATGTATGCCTTCATTCTCTTCCAGAAGAATAAGGGTTTAAGGTCTGCCGTCATCTTCATGCCTCTCGGGTGAACCATGTAAATTTCTCTATGAGCCTCGCTTAGGATCAACATCCTCAACTTGTCATTCAATAGTACGTAGATCCAATTTTTAAACCTTAATAAACCATCGCTATCAAATGAAAATACTTCAAATCATGGTACCATCATTGTGATTTGTCTGATAAAACCCTCGACCTCTTCGTACCAGTCATCATCACTCTGTAAGATTAGAATATTTTCACATAGATTCGTCTGAAGAGGCAGCACCGAAAAGATCCGCGGTATCTGACTCAATGTGTCTACCACTCGGTTCATTGTTCCTTTTATGTAAGTAATCTCGAAGTCATACTCGCTAAGAAATTCCAACCAACTCCGTTGTTGCACGTTTAGGTTGCTTTGCGTAAAGATGTGTTGTAGTCCACAGTGGTCAGTCTTTAGTTCAAATTTTCATCCAAAAAGGTAGTGTCTCCAAACCTTCAAGGAATATACAATGGCTAACAACTCCAAATCGTGTGTTGCATAGTTCTCCTCATGCCTTCTCAGTTTCCTCGAAATGTAAGCGATTACTCGTTCGTCTTGAATCAAGACTTTGCCTAAGCCTTCCTTGGATGCGTCAGTGCATACAAAAAATTATGTGTCCATGTCTAAGACCTTTAGTATTGGTGTTGTTGTCAACAACTCCTTGAGCCTCTGAAATGCTTCCGCACATTTCTCGGTCCAAACAAACTTCTGGTTTTTCTTCTGCAATTCTGTGATTGGATTTTCTATCTTTGAAAACCCCTTGACGAACCGTCAATAGTATCCTACTAAACCCATGAAGCTACACACTTTCGAGACATTCATCGGTGCAGTCCATTCCATAATGGCCTCAACCTTTGCTAGATCCACAGCGATACCTTCACCAGAGATGACGTGCCCTAAGTAGTGGATCTTTGATTGATAAAATGAGCATTTGGATAACTTCCCATACAATTTGTGCTCTCGCAGACACTGTAGTAACAAGCTCAAGTGCTTTTCATGCTCTTCCATCATCCGAAACTAAATCAAAATATTGTCAATGAATACTTGGACGAACTTGTCCAACTACTCACGGAACACCCCATTCATCAAAATCATAAATACCCCTGGGGCGTTTGTCAATCCAAATGGTAAAAAAATAAAATTGTAATGTCCAAACATTGTCTTAAAGGCGGTATTAGGGACATCATCTTCCTTAATTTGTAACTAGTGATACCCTGATCTCAAATCGATCATTGAGAACATCATTGTGCCCTTTATTTGATCAAACAGAGCATCGATCCTTGATAATGGATATTGATTTTTGATCGTGGCCTTGTTTAATTGAAGGTAGTCAATGCAGAGCCTCCACAACCCATCCTTCTTTTGTATGAAAATAACAGGTGCACCCCACGGTGACACACTAGGACGTATCAGTCCCAGGTCTAGCAACTCCTTAAGTTGCATTCTCAACTCCTATAATTCTGGGGTTGACACCTGATAAGGCTTTCTAGCTATCGGTTATGTTCCCGGTTTTAGGTCTATAGTAAACTCCAATTCACTCTCTAGTGGCATCCCAGGTAACTCCTCCGTAAATACCTTTGAAAAATCTCTCACCACTGGAAGGTGTTCTAAACCTTCCGCTAATCCCTTCTCGTTTAACATAAGGATTACATAAAACTAGCACCCCTTGCACATGCTCTTCCGTAGCTATAAGAAAGAGATGAATCTCAGGGAAACTCCGAGGTTCCATCCTACAATCACATGTCTTTGTTCCTCGTCATCAACCAAGATCAACCATTTCATCTTACAGTTGAGTATCGCCTCATGTGATTCCAACTAGTCCATACCAATTATGACATCATAATATCCTAAGATCATGACGTACAGGTTGGCCCTTGTGACAAACTCTCCTAGGTTAAGGATACAGCCCGTAACCTTTCCTCCAACCTTTTTTTTGTCTCTCGAGGCAATCTCTACGAAGATAAATTCATCCTATTGGACTACCTTTACCTCAATCCTTTTTAGCACTACACTGGAAATGAAACTCTCAGTAGCACTGCGATCTATCAAAATACTAAGGGTCTGGCCAATGAAGATACATGTCATATCGAGCACAATCGACTAATGCTTTGCCTGACAGTTATTCACCACTGCGTGAATCCGATGGGCCTTTCCCATATCTCCCATGGTAGTGGGTCCAACTAATACGGATGTTCTAGTCCTCTCCNCCAGTAGTCCTAGTACCCAAAGTAGAAGGTGACGGCCCTCCATCTTGGAATCCTATGAATAGGCCTAAACTGCTACTACTGCGGTCGACGTTGTTGTTGATGCTGTGGTCCCCGATAAGGTGTCTGATGCTGAGGCATCAGTCACGGAGGTGTAGTGAAAGAGGATCCCCTCAGGAAGCCACAATATCTTGACATATGTCTAGCAAGTTTCTAATGCTGCTATGCTCTAAAAGACACCTGCCCTGCTGGTCTCGCTAGCGTCCTAATATTACCCCCACTGATAAGCTCCTCCTCTACTATGAGGGTCTTCTAGACAACATCATGCAAGGTTTGAGGCATCAAAATCCTGACCTTTGCCTGTATGTTGTCTTTAAGGCTGAACAAGAACCTGTTGACCTTAAGTTTCTCAGTTTTAAGGTACGGAGCATACCAGAGCAGCTCCATAAAATGGGCCTCGTACTCGGGCACCATATGACCTCCCTATCGTAAGGTGTTGAAGTCATTGAGCTGACACTCATTGAATTTATCTGAATTGCGGATCGACTCAGCTGTGAGCGCTCCCTCATCTGATACCTGCAAGGAACTCATGTCAATAATATGCATAGGATCATTAATATAATGTCTCAAAACAGATACATAAAAAACATCATGCATACGCCTCAAAGAATTAGGCAAGGCTAGTCAATAGGCCACGGGCCCCTTTCTCTCCACAATCTCAAAAGGCCCTACAAACCTATGAGAGAGTTTATCTCCCTTCCCAAACCTGATTGAACTTTTATGCAATTTAACCTGCAAGAAGACTCGATCCCTGACCTTGTAACTATGGTCAGCACAGTGCACATTAACATAACTCTTCTGTCGATCCCATTCTTCTTTAATCCTTTGTCTTATTGTTTGCATTTTCTCTTCCATTTCTTTGATCGCTTCTGGTCCTACTAAGACCCTATCCTCAAGTCGATCCCAAATCAAAGGCGTCTGACACGATCACTTGTAAATAAACTCGAAAGGTGCCATCTTAATGGTGCTCTGGTAACTGTTGTTGTAAGTGAACTCCACTAGTGGAAAGAATTCTTCCGAACACTTTTTTTGGCCCATCACGTACATGCGCAACATGTCCTCCAAGGTCTGGTTCATTCATTCGGTCTACCCATCAGTCTCTGGGTGATATGCAGTACTAAAGTTAAGTTGGGTTCTCAAGGCCTCTTGGAAACTCATCCAAAATCGTCGAGTAAACACCAATCCTCGATCAGATATAATCCTCTTGGGCACACCATGCAGCCTCACAATCTCACTGATGAAAACTCTAGCTATGTTAGGTACCTGATATGTTGTATGCATAGGAATAAAGTGATCACTCTTCGTCAGAGTGTCTACTACTACGAAAATCGAGTCATGTCTCCGTGTCGTCAGTGGAAATCCAACAATAAAATTCATCGAAATAACCTCCCATTTTGATTATGGAATAGTGTGTGGTTGTAGTAATCCTGCTGGGTGTCTATGTTCATCCTTTACCTACTAATATTCTAGACATCTAGCCACATAGTTGACTATGTCTGCCTTCATTCTCTTCCAGAAGAATAAGGGTTTAAGGTCTGCATGTTATTGACATGAGTTCCTTGCAGGTATCGGATGAGGGAGTGCTCATAGCTGAGTCAATCCACAATTCAGAGAACTGTTCCTTTTATGTAAGTAATCTCAAAGTCATACTCGCTAAGAAATTCCAACCAATGTCGTTGTTGCGCGTTCAGGTTGCTTTGCGTAAAGATGTGTTGTAGTCCATAGTGGTCAGNCCAAACCTTCAAGGAATATACGATGGCTAACAACTCCAAATCATGCGTTGCATAGTTCTCCTCGTGCCTTCTTAGTTTCCTTGAAATGTAAGCAATTACTCGTCCATATTGAATCAAGAATTTGCCTAAGCCTTCCTTGGATACATCAGTGCATACGAAGAATTCTGTGTCCATGTCCAAGACCTTTAGTATTGGTTTTGTTGTCAACAACTCCTTGAGCCTCTGAAATGCTTCCGCACATTTCTCGGTCCAAACAAACTTCTAGTTTTTCTTCTGCAATTCCATGATTGGATTTTCTATCTTTGAAAACCCCTCGACGAACCATCACTAGTATCCTACTAAACCCATGAAGCTACGCACTTTCGAGACATTCATCGATGCAAGCCATTCCAGAATGGCCTCGACCTTTGCTGGATCCACACTAATACCTTCACCAGAGATGATGTGCCCTAAGTAGTGGATCTTCGATTGATAAAATGAGCATTTGGATAACTTCCCATACAATTTGTGCTCTCGCAGATACTGTAGTACCAAGCTCAAGTGATTTTCATGCTCCTCCACCATCCGAAACTAAATCAAAATATCGTCAATGAATACTTGGACGAACTTGTCCAAGTACTCGCGGAACACCCCATTAATCAAAATCATAAATACCCCTGGGGTGTTTATCAGTCCAAATGTTAAAACAATAAAATTGTAATGTCCAAACCTTGTCTTAAAGGCGGTCTTAGGGACATCATCTTCCTTAACCTGTAACTGGTGATACCCTGATCGCAAATTGATCTTTGAGAACAACATTGTGCCCTTCATTTGATCAAACAGATCATCAATCCTTGACAATGGATATTGATTTTTGATCGTGGCCTTGTTCAATTGACGGTAGTCAATGCAGAGCCTCCATGACCCATCCTTCTTTTATATGAAAATAACAGGTGCACCCCATGGTGACACACTAGGACGTATCAGTCCCAGGTCTAGAAACTCCTTAAGTTGCATTCTCCACTCCTATAATTCCGGGGTTGACATCCGATAAGGATTTCTAGCTATCGGTTCTATTCCCGGTTTTAGGTCTATAGTAAACTCCAATTCCCTCTCTGGTGGCATTCCAGGTAACTCCTCCGGAAATACCTATGAAAAATCTCTCACCATCGGAAGGTGTTCTAAACCTTCCACTAATCCCTTCTCGTTTAACACAAGGATTACATAAAGCTAGCACCCCTTGTGCATGCTCTTTTGTAGTTGTAAGAAAGAGATGAATCTCAAGGAAACTCCCAGGTTCCATCCTACAATCACATGTCTTTGTCCCTCGTCATCAACCAAGATCAACCATTTCATCTTACAGTTGAGTATCGCCTTATGCGATTCCAACTAGTCCATACCAATTATGACATCATAAGATCCTAAGATCATGATGTACAGGTCGGCCCTTGTGACAAACTCTCCCAGGTTAAGGATACAGCCCGTAACCTTTCCTCCAACCTTTTTTTTGTCTCTTGAGGCCATCTCTATGAAGCTAAACTCATCCTATTCGACTACCTTTACCTTAATCCTTTTTAGCACTACACCGGAAATGAAATTGTCGGTAGCAATGGGATCTATCAAAATACTAAGGGTTTGGTCAATGAAGATACCTTTCATCTCGAGCACAGTCAACTGATGCTCTGCCTGACAGTTATTCACCACTGCATGAATCCGATGGGCCTTTCCCATATCTCCCATGGTAGTGGGTCCAACTAATCCGGATGCTCTAGTCCTCTCCACCAGGAAATCGCGCTGATAGTGTCGCTCCCCACACATCCAACACCCCTTCTTCGGCCTAGTAGTCCTAGTACCCGAAATAGAAGGTGACGACCCTCCATCCTGGAATCCTAGTTTGTTCTATTGAACAGGACTAAACTGCTGCTACTACGGTCGACGTTGTTGTTGATGATGTGGTCCCTGATAAGGTGTCTGATGCTGAGGCATCGGTCGCTGAGGTGTAGTGAAAGAGGATCCCCTCAAGAAGCCAGGATANGCTGCTATGCTCCAAAAGACACCTTTCATGTTGGTCTCTCTAGAGTCCTAATATTACCCCTTCTGATAAGCTCCTCCTCTACTATGAGGGTCTTCTAGACAACATCATGCAAGGTTTGAGGCATCAAAATCCTGACCTTTGCATGTATGTTTTCGTTAAGGCTGAACACGAACCTGTTGAACTTAAGTTTCTTAGTGTTAAGGTACGGAGCATACCAGAACAACTCCATAAAATGGGCCTCGTACTCGAGCACGATACGACCTCCCTATCGTAAGGCGTTGAATTCATTGAGATGACACTGAATGAATTCCTCTGAAAGGTACCTCTGTCAGAACCATTCCTCAAACAGTTTCCATGACATGTCTTCGACAACCATGTTCAGTTGTGGTAGGAGCATCTTCCACCATAGAAGAGCACGTCCTTTCAGTTGGAATACCACCATGCAGACCTTCATTTTGGAGTTATAATCGTGAAGTGCAAAGCACATCGCCATATTCTCCAACCATGCCTCGGTGGCTGCGCCATCTGGGGCACCAAAGAACTTAGAAAATTTGACCTTCTCAAGTTCATGGTGAACGCTACCAGTACTGACTGGAGAGCGTGGCGGAACCTCAGGGGGTGTCGGTACCCTAGCCACATCTCTGTCCAAACAACTGATCAATGTATCAAACATGTGCTAAAAATATCTCATCATTCTAACCACATCACCAACTACTATCTGATCCTACCCGACAACCCGTTCATCTCCCTGGAGGTTAGACCCCTCAGGCGTGGATGCTACTGGAGGTGTCGTGCCTCCTCTCGTAGCACCCCGTCATCTACCTATGTGGCGTCCTCTAACCATGATTAACTGCACGAATACAAGTCAACTCAATTAGCAACATTATAATCAAATCATATCAATGAAAGTCATAGTGATCCCAAGTCACGGGTTGAAACTACTTTGATACCATATGTAACGAACCTCCCATTTCGTTATGACAACAAGCCTCACATAACAAGTGCAATTTTTTTTTTTGTCTGTGTGTATGCAGGAAGATAATAATGACATTATACTCAACATCACAACACGATGACGAACATAACGCGTGCAACTCATGCCACAACAAACATAATGACCTAACATTAAAGCACATCAAGCACCTAGAAGCAATGTACAACATTCAACTGACAAAGAATAAGAATGACTACCCACCCATCATACCCTACAATGGTTAGGACCTCCAAGACACATAAGCAACGCTCAAGCCCAGGTTCCCATTGATTTTGACCATTTAAGGTCTCAAGGGTGGTGACTGTTCTGAGGAACAAGGAGGTGTCTACATCCTTCCCGACACAAGTATACCAAGTCTACTAAGCTAAGGACAATCATCCTAACAACCCCACGCACCCAAAATTAATTACACAAGTAACTAGAACCCTTACAGTGAGCAACCAAGCACATTAAATGTTTACAAAACCAAGTTCAAAGATTAATTAAAATGAACAACAACACCCTCAATGGGAAGCGCAGGCTAAAAATGACTTCGTCAACAACCCAACCATTAATCAAGGCTAAAATATCAATATCTATGATTTAAATTGGCGTTAATTATAGATCAATTAACCAATCTAAATTCCATTAGTCAACGTGTTACCAACTAAACTTAACATGAATTACGACTCAATTTAGCGTGTTTGAGTTACCAATTAGGCGATATCTATAAATCCAACTAACATCAATTACATATCTAAATTAGCAAGTCTAAAATTTTCAATCTAGTCTTTACTCACCATACAAATTTTAATATTTATTACAACCTAAATGGACAATTCTATATTAATCTGAATCCCCATCCAACTAGCCATAAACTTGAATAACAACATTAACATTCTTAAAGTCGAATGCTACCATTAGCACTTATAAGAAATTAAATCTCAACATGTAGTCTAGCTATATTGATCGAACTAACAATGCTAGTGGTATACTATCATAGACAAGGGAACTGCTAACCATTAACGGTGTTGTAGCAATTTAACAAGGTGATTATCATTGCAGTTACATGACAATTAATATAGCATTAACAAGATAGTTTACATGACTATTTTCATAATAAGTAATATAGCAATAACAAGGCATTTAACATTCTAGTTAACATACAATTAACATCACATTAACAAGGCAATTTGTATGACTATTAACGTAACCATTCATAGCGCAATAACCAGGCGATTTATATAACTGTTAACTATTTAACTCATTGTGGCATTTAATCAATAGAAGGAATCTGCTGACCAATAACATTGCTATAGCAATTGTTTTGACAATTAATAAGGCAAAAATATAGCATTTCATATTGCAATTAACATGGCCTTTAACAAAAAAAGGAGGTTGCTAACCAATAACATTGTTGCAACAATTATTCTAGTAATTAATAAGGAAACAAAATAGCATTTATTATTGCATTTATCATGATAATCAACATGGCCAGTAACATTGTTGTGGTAGTTAAAGCTTGGCAGAGAGAACGTTGGGTATGCGTTCAATGTGAAGGAGGATAAAAGGGACAAACAAAACTGCAGAAGGACCAACTCATGTTCAGTCAATAACAAATCAAGCAATGATTAAGGCAAGTCATGGTCAATTAAGACGACAATACTGTCAATTTATAATTATCAAAAACGTGGTCACTCCAGCAAGTAAAGTTGTGATTTAAATGGATAAAATCGTGGGTGATTTCTACAGCAACACAGTCAACTTCTAATTATAAAAAATGTGGTCATTCCGGCAAGTAAAGTTGTGATTTAAATGGATAAAATTGTGGATGATTTCTACATCAACACAATCAACTTCTAATTACCAAAACGTGGTCATTCCAACAAGTAAAGTTGTTATTTAAATGGATAAAATCGTGGGTGATTTCAGCCTGCAACACAGTCCATTTTTAATTTCCAAATCATGGAATTTCATAGTAGGAAATTTGATGAATTGAAAAGAAAAAACTTGGGCATTAACATGAATCAAATGGCAACAAAATTTTAAAGAAAAACACAATCTTCATCAAGGGAAAAATCGCCCCAAAGGTAAAACAAAATGAAGACAAGAATAATTCCTCTTTTCCATTGCCAGAATACAAAATAAAAATGCAGACCATAAATCATTTCGTTTTTCATTGCCAGAATACCCAATGTAAAATTCAGAAATGAATTCATTTCGTTTTTCATTGCCAGAATACACAATGTAAAATGCAGAGATGAATTAATTTCATTTTTCATTGCCAGAATACCCAAAATAAAAATGCAGACCATAAATCATTTTGTTTTTCATTGCCAGAATACCCAATGTAAAATGCAAAGATGAATTCATTTCGTTTTTCATTGCCAGAATACCCAATGTAAAATGCAGATATGAATTCATTTTGTTTCTCATTGCCAGAATACCCAAAATAAAAATGCAGACCAGAAATCATTTTATTTTTCATTGCCAGAATACCCAATGTAAAATAAAGAGATGAATTCACTTCATTTTTCATTGCCAGAATACCCCAATATAGCATAGACAACAGTAAGAGAACACAAGGATCCAATGGGAAGGGTCATGGAATGATTGCAGGGGTTCTATCAGTCAAGGAATAGAGAAAACCAACCAGGACACAAGATAATCCACATGTCGAGATCGTTGCCAGATGGAGGAATCAATAATCATCCAGGGACAAACATCAAGGGTAGATAGCTATCAGGTTCATCCTTCTCTCATCATCCTCGCACAAAAAAGCAGGGCGTTGAGATCCATAGGTATTTTAACGCTAGGGAGATGACCGTAGATCAGGCTCCTGGTCGACTGCTCAAGTGAGGACTGGTGAGCTAGGGACAAAGGCTAAACAACCACGAATGTCATAATCAACACATAAAGGTGGTCAAGACATGCTGGGAAATGAATCCATGGGAGCCAATCTATCATCGAGCTAGGATAAGACAATTTCAAAAAACCATCTAGACAATCAGTTCACTGACCCAATTAAAAATGCAGATTCAAGCATAAGTTCTAAAACAATTTGCCATACAAAACAAAGAAAGTGCACTTTTGCCTATTCGGAGTGGACATCCCATGTGCTCCTTGCAACTCCCACATGTCGATTGGTGAGACTACACCGGTACCTCCCAACCAATGCTATAGGTACTCTTCTTCCCCCTTAGCCCCTCGAGCCATAAAGGGGCCACACACTCGCTATCCAGAGATTTCGACTAGATCCTAGCTCGCCTCGCAAGGCCAAGCTACCACTCCTCATCGAGCTAGGTATCTCAACTCCCACAAGTTAAGTTAGTCAAGTAGATATTTCTACAACGTAACATTACGCAAATAGAAGAGATCCAACCTCCATCTCCTCCCTTCATTATATAGAGTTTTATTGTTCCTTACTTTCCAAAAATCCTGTTTAGTTAAGTTTTTAAAATTTAATTCCTTACAATTCCTCCCCATACAAGTGTCACCCATCCCCTTCATTCCTCCATAAATTAATTTATTTATTTAATTAATTATCTTTATTTCCCTCACCCACCTACAGTTACTCCTAGAATCACTCCTAGGTGTCCCCAAATTCTCTTACGGGTTTTAATGACTTTCCCCACCATTAAATTGTTAGTAAAGTTTAAATTAGAAAGCTCTTAAATGGTAGATACTTTACTAAGTTTGATTTTCTACTTTTTCCCTTATGTTCTCTTTTTCCCTTTTTATGTTTACCTCTTTTCCTAGTTTCCTAATATTTTAGATTTTCCCTCTTTCCCCCTTTTAATTAGAACTCAAAAAGACAGGTGTGGAAATTAACTCTTT
>SNQJ01S0034879.1:47189-64151 GCA_010110895.2 Picea sitchensis | reverse complement strand
ATAATTGAGTTTTTTCTAAATCTATATGTTTAAAACATTTTAATGTTGTGTTTCTTAGTATGAGAGACGTAGGTGAGTGCATGAAGTTGGTGAACCATAAAGTGACAACGAAGTGAGCACGAACACACTCACATGGGAATGCATGCACATTTTTAGGAACGCCCACACATTCCTAATATGACAAGTTCGGAAAACCTCGAACCTCCACTCAACATGCCACATAGGAACATTCCCATGAGCACATATGCATTCATGTCGGACACAATAAAAGGGCTTGCGAGTGCGATTTGTGGCCATTTTGACCAACAAGCCTCACATTTTAAGGGCTATTGAGTAAAATGAAACAAGGGATTTTTCTCACCAAGAATCCACAATATTCTAACACCATCTTGAAGGCAAGCCATATTTTCTTGTTTTTTAAATTTCTTAAAAACTACTTATTTGCATGTTTTTGTAATTTTGTAATTTAATTAAAATAACTAACCTAATTTGTATAAAATCTCTTATTAAATTGTAGGAATATAATTAAGATGAAACTTGGACACAATCAAAACACCAAAACCAAACGAAGGCATGAAAACCCCAACCCACCACAACCACCAAACATAAACATACAAATTGATGAAGGGTTCAACTCTTTGAGATAAATTGTCTTTGACTTAAGGATTAGAAGAGAACTTAGTTGATTTTGATTGGAAACTTCATTGGATGACATTGTATCATCCATTGCATGTGTCCAAGGGAAATTAACCAGTATTTCTGAATACATGGCTAGGATGTTTGACTATTATAGGACTCGCATCACTAAAAACAAAGTTAGAGACTTGAATATTACAAAATAAGATTTGATATCACAATTTATAGATCCTAGAATCGCACTATAACCACCAATAAAAAAGAGACATATTTGTATGGATTGGTGCATCCAACACCAATTTAAGGATAATTAGATGGATATATGGTTCATGGTGTTAAAAAAAACTCTCTTCAATAACAAGGAGTGTCTCTTTATTTCCTAAGGAAATTGTGGGCAAAGTTTAATTTGGGTCACCATGTCAACTACTTTGAAATTGGTGAATTATAGGGGATGGATCTAGGGTCTATACAGGACAAAACAAATGTTAGGAGTGACCCTATTCTAGGTCCTCATCCTCCTAGGTGAAGGGTTAACCCCTTGCTCAACACGCCCCCATTATAGAAGGAATCCAACAAACCCATTTATATCTATCAATGTTGACTCAAAGCTTGGTGCAGCATGGGACATTGGTTGCACTATCCTGGCAAGAGTTTCATATCAATGACATTGGTAGAGGGGTCAGACCTTCAACCCCTACAACAAAGAATTGTCGGGAGAGGGCACATGGATAGAGTAGTCATTCATGTGAGCCTCATAGATGATCGAGTTGCAGGAAAACATGTAATGGGCTGATGGAGGCCGGTGGAAATTAGAGTTTAATGGAGGAGGTTAATATATATATATATAGTAACACTCCCAACCCCATAAGTAGATTTAAGGGAATGGGTGATGTAGGAGCATCTGTCCATGTCAGCCAGCCAGCCAGCCAGCCACGTCAGTAGATTCAAATCGCATGCATTCAAGGCTGAAGAGAGGCGCAACCCTCGCTTTCAATTTTGAAATTGAATGTAATTAAATGTCTTAGGCTGTTGAGCCATGAAGCCATGCCTTTGCGCTGGCTGTTGATAACAAGGCCTTTAATATTTTGTAATGCTGAGATCTAGATCTGATTTGTGGACTAGATAGCCCATTCAATGCAATTCAATAGGGTAGTTAAGGTAGGAGGGAAGAGCTTGAAGAGCCCCCTCATGTAAAAGATATTTTGGGTCTCATTTTGGTAATAGTTGAGTAGTTGAGTAAGAGAAGAGAGAATTTTGAGAAGGAGTCGAGACTCTATTGAAGTTCGTTCTCAGGAACAACCTTGTAAACAGGCATTTTCCATTTAATATAAACAACAATTTTTCCTGCATGATTATGTGTTATGTGGATGTCTTGGTGTGTTCTATTTTATGCTGTGAATTTATGTTGTAGATGTATGCTAGACATTTACAGGAGTGTGTTTGATTTTCAGGCTTGAGGTTCTTTGTGGTTTCATGCCAAGAGGGCGTGACAGAGTGTTGTGGACTCTGAATACCAGTGCACTGAAGCACTTCTGAACTCTGAGGGTTTAGAAAAAGACGTGCTAGGTGGGCACACAACTGAAATAATCAACTCAGGAGAAGGCCTTTGAGGTTGTTGAACACCTCAAGAGGCAAAGGCTGTGGAGAAGAACACAGTTGCAGACAAAAGCTCTGAGGAGTTCTGTGAAGCTCTGCCAAGTGGGCATTGAGCCAGTGCAAGGAGTGCATAGAGGAACTCTGTTGTGAGTTCAAAGGAAGACAGAAGCTCTGAGGATTCTGTGAAGCTCTGCCAAGTGGGCATTGAGCAGGTGCAAGGAGTGCATAGAAGACAGAAGAAATCTGTTGTGAGTTCAACGAGAACCAGAATCACTAGGGATTATGAGAGCTCTGCTAGGAGGGCATTGAGCAGGTGCATAGGGTGCACAGAAGAGGACAGAACTGTTGGATGTTCTGTAAGAAGATACTCTATCGTGTGGGCATTGAGTAGATGTGCAGATAGGCACAGGAGAAAAGAACTCTTTGAGTTCTGTAATTTGAAGAAGAGTCCAAGGAGAAGGATCTTCACAGGGTTATTGAACACCCTGCAGACTCAACAAGAGGTTGCTTGAGCAGAAGGATAGACAGGAGGGTATTACATTCTCCATCTGAGGGAGAAAGGAAAACAAATAGATGAGTTTCCTTGGAGGTCGAAGCTACAGGAAAGCTCAGGACGGACAACACCTTTGTGTGCATGTGAAGACTCTACAGAGGTGTAGAAGTTGCATAATCCCTTGAGGATTTGAAGGATAAGCTTAGGAGGGTTAGTGCTTTTAGTGCACAGAGCATAGCTGTAAGGAGTGCAGAGGCCAGAGAACTCTTTGAAGAGTTTGGAGATCCCAGAAGCTCAGAAGGAGTAGCATCTGTTAGAATGCAGCTAAAAGCTGTGAGCACAGGCTTCGTAGCAGAAGACAAAGGTCGAAGCCTTTGGACATTTTGGAAATTCTTCCAAGTCTAAGAAGAAAGCACTTGTTGAAAAGAGGGACATTAGTCATCAGATCTATCAAAGAGGTCTAGATTGTTGGTTTTTACGTCCAGGGAGCAGCGGAGGAGTGCACAGGGCAGAAGAGGTTTGAACCATCAGATCTTAGCAGAAGAACCCCGATAGCCGTCAGATCTGTCGAGAGTTGCATGGGGGTTAAATTCTCGTAAGAAGAGTGAAAGTCCCAACAAGAGGCGTGGCCATAGGGATTTTTGCGTTCGGGAAATCGAAAGTATTGAGGAAAGGAGATCGAGAATCTCCATGGTAAAAACCCCGAATTAAATCTGACCTGTCCGTCTATTAAGACACGTGGCAGGGATCAAGAATCCATCGACATTTCACATATCGGGATTTCAGGGATCAAGAGGACAAGATGCCGAAGAATTTTGGTATTTGATTTCACAAAATCGCGAAATGAATGAGCACAATCCATCATAGGAGGATGCATGGCGTAAATCCAAGAATTCAGGGAAAATCCTGATAGGAGAGTTATTTCGGCATTTCATGATTTGGTGTTTCACAAATCCTGAAGACAGGAGACACACACATTTTGGGAATGGAAGTACCAAAATCACGAAAAGGTGGAAAGCCGGGAAGAATAGCATTTCGGCACTCAGGGTATTGGCTTTTTGGGAGTTGGCATATCACGAGTCTTGAGGACAAGAGGTCTAGTTGTTTCATATTTTTAAGGCCTGAATCACGAAAAGGAGAGAAGGCTAGGAAAGGTGCCATTTCAGCATCTCAGCTATCGAGAATTCGGGGATTCTGTGAACAAGGGGTTCAAACACATCGAGGGTTGAAACTCCGAAAGTGAGGGAAGGTCGGAGCAACTGACATTTAGACATTTTTCATATTAGTATTTTGGGGGTCTAGGGGACGAGAGGTCCATTGCTCGCGTGGATAAATCTCGAAGGACATAAGACTGCGGTCATAGGAGAAGTGGTCACATGGACCAAGGCATAGCCCAGGGGGCTAATTGCTGGAGTTAAACCCTTTTGGGAATTTCGGCATTTTAGTGTTCGAGAGGATGAGGAGATAGGGAATTCCTGACATCGGGAATCAGAAAACCCCGAAACCCAAAAATTCTGTCGGGAAAAATTCACAGGCATCTGTAGGGGTCGTGATAGAGAAGAAGGACCTATGGATCGAAATTTGAGATTCCAGTGGGAATCGAAAGAGCTAATTCGGCTCAAGGGGAAGGTTTTGAACGATCCTGTGAGCGGACATAGCCAGGAGGGCCGAGTGGGTCTGCGTGTGCATCAGTTTGGTATAAAAGCCTGAATCTTGTCTGTAGATTTCAAGCAAGGAAAGCAGGAGGAAAAAGAGCTCGAATTCTATTTGTATATTGCAGACAGAAGGAGAAGGAAGGAAGATAGAGCATTGGAGACTCTGTGGTGATTGTTCACGGGTAGGTAGCAATCAAGAAAAAAATTAGCAAGACTGTAGGAAGAGGTTGAAGCACTCAGGTTTGCAGAAGTGACAACAGATTTGCCAGGAGAGCAGACAGGGACAACAAGATGTCTATTGAAGGTCATAGGTATGCTGGAATGAAGAAATCAGAGCTGATGAGTAAAGAAGACATATATGAAGAGCTCACTGATATAAGGGTGGAGATAGAAAATCTTGCATTATGGATATAGCAGAACGCGAGGATGGATGAACTTGCATTGGAGATGCAGCAAAACACCAAGTCTAGATGGGTATATGAATGGCCCATGAGGAAGCCGAAGATAAATTGGTCATTCAGGAAATTGATGGCTAGAAGACAACGTAGGTTGTTGAGAAGGGAGTTGAGGCATGCTGAAAACCTCAACAGACCAAAGGAGATGGTTTAGATATGTGAACCAGAGACTGGGAGAAATCTTGGTGATGATGAAGAGGATGAATTGTGATCAGCTGAAGATCTCAAGCATTTCCAGGAGGGCAGCCCATAAATTCCAAATTGCCAAGTGGGAAAAGAGCTGACGTTGTTGTGGGATCTCATAGACTGTTAGGAGGACAGCAGGGGAATTTCACATTTCTAGGAGGGCAATGAATCGAGATCACTGCGGGATCTCATAAACTGCCAGGAGGGCAGGATAGAAATTCCAGTTTGCCAGGTGGGCAAGGGAACAGAGATGGGACTGTCTGAAGGTCTCATGGACTTGGAGGTGAGTTCGACTCAGCAAGGAGTGTTGATGAAGATGGGATCAACTGATCTCATAGTCTGCCAGGGGAGCAACAGAAAAATTCCAATTTGTCAGGAGGGCAAGAGAGAGTAGATGAGGCTATGTGAGAGTCTCATAAACTCAGGGGCGAGTTCAAATCAACCCGAGGAGCTGACAGAGCAGGTGAGCTTAGAGAAGATTTTGGATCAGCAGGTGCAGCTGACAAAGGAGGAAGATCAGAATAACATTCTGATGATTGGGGGAATCAAAATATTCCTACCATTTTCCCAAGAGGAGGCAGAAGTTTGTGTTACAGATGCAACAAGAGAAATATAGCCAGTTGTGACTGTCAAGGAAGAATTGGAGTAGACATTAGAAGCTTCCTAAGCAGAATAAGAAGATGAGCATTCTAAGGAGTGTCTCAATGCTTTCAGCCAGAAAGATGAGGAAGCTGCAACAATGAAGATGACAGTGGAAGAAGCAGAAGAGGATGATGAGAATTCTGAGAAATGGCTCAATATTTTCAGCCAGGGAACTGAAAGGACTCCAACATGGGAGTTTACAGAAGAAGAAGAAGAGGAAGTAGACATCATTAGTTTGGTTGATCTGTATGAATAGATTGAAGCCCTAGAGAGAAGGGTGATAGTGCAGGGCATGCACATCCAACAGGTGAAGTTGGAAGCAGATGAAGAAGGCATGGGAGATCACAGTGATCTACCCAATTGTAGAAATTTTTTGCAGCTAGGGAGACTGCATGAACAGGGCCAACCACTGGAGAAACTGGATGAAGTGATCGAGGAGATTAGGGAGCTGATGTTAGGGTCAGCAAAATCTGTTAGCAAGTAGAAGCTGAGAAGAAGAAAGGAAGAAGAAACAACAGTGTAGAAGTAGCAACAACAACAGGGAGATGGAGCAAGTGAACAACTCCAAAGGATGATTTGGGATCCAGGAGGATTTCCACAGCTGAGATGAGAAGCTCATGAGCAAGATCTCATGCATTTTGTAGATGAGGAGTATGATGCAGGAGCATCTCTCCATGTTGGCCAGCCAGCTAGCCAGCCACATTAGCAGATTCAAATAAAAGTGCATTCAAGGCTGAAGAGAGGCACATCCCTCGCTTTCAATTTTGAAATTGAATGTAATTAAATGTCTTAGGCTGTTGAGCTGTGAAGCTATGCCTTTGCACAGGCTGTAGATAAGAAGGCCTTTAATGTTTTGTAAGGCTGAGATCTAGATCCAATTTGTGGACTACACAGCCCATTCAATGCAATTGAATAGGGTAGTTGAGCTAGGAGGGAAGAGATCAAAGATCCCCCTCATGCAAAAGATCTTTTGGGTCTCATTTTGGTAATATTTGAGTAGTTGAGTAAGAGAAGAAATAATTTTGAGAAGGAGTCGAGACTCTATTGAAGTTCATGCTCAGGAACACCCTTGTAAACATGCATTTGCCATTTAATATAAACAACAGTTTTTCTTGCATGATTCTGTGTTATGTGGATGTCTTGGTGTGTTCTATTTTATGCTGTGAATTTATGTTGTAGATGTATGATAGACATTTACAGGAGTGTGTTTGATTTTTAGGCTTGAGGTTCTTTATGGTTTCATGCCAGGAGGGCATGACAGAGTGCTGCAGACTCTGAATACTAGTGCACTGAAGCACTTCTGAACTCTGAGAGTTTAGACAAAGACATGTCAGGTGGGTACACAGCTGAAATCATCAACTCAGGAGAAGACCTTTTAGGTTGAACACCTCAGGAGGCAAAGGCTGTGGAGAAGAACACAGTTGTAGATAGAAGCTTTGAGGAATTCTGTGAAGCTCTACCAAGTGGGCATTGAGCCAGTCCAAGGAGTGCACAGAGGAACTCTGTTGTGAGTTCAAAGGAAGACAAAATCTCTAAGGAGTTCTATGAAGCTCTACCAAGTGGGCATTGAGCAGGTGCAAGGAGTGCACAGAAGACAGAAGAACTCTAATGTGAGCTCAAGGAGAACCAGAATCACTAAGGATTCTAAGAGATTTTCCAGGAGGGCATTGAGCAGGTTCATAGGGTGCACAGAAGAGGACAGAACTGTTGGATGTTCTATAAGAAGATAATCTGCCAGGTGGTCATTTTGTAGATGTGCAGATAGGCACAGAATAAAAGAACTCTCTGAGTTCTATAATTTGAAGAAGAGTCCAAGGAGAAGGATATTCACAAGGTTACTGAACACCTTGTAGACTCAACAAGAGGTTGCTTAAGAAGAAGGATAGCCAGGAGGGCATTACATTCTCCATCTGAGGGAGAAAGGAAAAAAAAAAAGATGAGTTTCCTTGGAGGTCGAAGCTATAGTAAAGCTTAGGATGGACAATACCTTTGTGTGCGTGTGAAGACTCTGCAGAGGTGCAGAAGACACAGAATCCCTTGAGGATTCAAAGGATAAGCTCAGAAGGGTTAGTTCTTTTAGTGCATAGAGCATAGCTGCAAGGAGTGCAAAGGCCAGAGAACTCTTTGAAGAGTTCAGAGATCCCAAAAGCTCAGAAGGATTAGCATCTATTAGAATGCAGCTAGAAGCTGTGAGCACAGGCTTCGTAGCATAAGACAAACGTAGAAGCCTTTTGACATTTTGGAAATTCTTCCAAGTCTAAGAAGAAAGAACTTGTTGAAAAGGAGGCACAATAGCCGTCGGATCTGTCGAAGAGGTCTGGACTGTTGGTTTCTATGTCCAGGGAGTAGCGGAGGATTGCACAGGCCAGAAGAGGTATGAACCGTTAGATCTTATCCAAAGAACCCGACAGCCATCAGATCTGTGGAGAGTTGCGCGGGGGCTAAACCCTCGTAAGCAGAGTGAAAGTCCCGACGAGAGGCATGGCCATCAAGATTTCGGCATTCGAGAAATTGGAAGTCTTGAGGACAGGAGATAAGGAATCTCCATGGTAAAAACCCCGAATTAAATCTAATCCGTCTATCTGTTGAGACACGTGGTGGGGATCAAGAATCCATTGGCATTTTGCATATCAGGATTTCAGGCATCAAGAGGACAATATGCTGGAGCATTTTAGCATTTGATTTCATGAAATCGCAAAATGAATGAGGATCGTCCATCATAGGAGGACGTGTGGTGGAAATACAAGAATTCGGGGAAAATCCTGATAGGAGAGCTATTTCGGCATTTCGATATTTGGTGTTTCGTGAATCCTAAAGATAGGAGACACACGCATTTTGGGAATGGAAGTACCAAAATCATGAAAAGGTAGAAAGTTGGGAAGAATAGCATTTTGGCACTCGGGGTATCGACTTTTCGGGAGTCGGCATATCGCAAGTCCTGAGGACAAGAGGTCCATGTGTTTCGGCATTTGAAGACCTGAATCACGAAAAGGAGAGAAGGCCAGGAAAGGTGCCATTTCGGCATCTTGGCTATCGATAATTTGGGGATTCGATGAACAAGGGGTTCAAACACATGGGGGGTTGAAACATTGAAAGTGAGGGAAGGCTGGAGCAACTGACATTTCAACATTTTGCATATTAGTATTTCAGGGGTCCAGGGGACGAGAGGTCCATCACTCACGTGGATAAATCATGAAGGACATAAGACTACGGTCACAGGAGAAGTGGTCACATGGACCAAGGCATAGCCCATGAGGATAATTGCTAGAGTTAAAGCCTTTTGGGCATTTCGACATTTTGGTGTTCGGGAAAATGAGGAGACAGGGAATTCCTGACATCGGGAATTAGAAAACCCTGAAACTTGAAATTTATGTCGGGAAAAATTCATAGGCATGTGTAGGGGCCGTGATAGAGAAGAAGAAGGATCAGTGGATCACAATTTGAGATTCGAGTGGGAATCAAAAGAGCTAATTCATCTCAAGGGGAAGGTTTTGAACGATCCTGTGAGCGGACATAGCCAGGAGGGTCGAGTGGGTCTGTGTTTTCGTCAATGGGGTATAGAAATTTTGTTCGCTTTGTGTTCTCAAAACTTTCTTTCAATGGCATGACATCCTTCTACTCATCGAGAGATTTCCAAATACTGTAATTTTTCTCAAAAAAGAGTTCGCGATCGAAAGTTATGGCCTCTCAAAGTCCTCGACCTTTGTTGACCAAAGGCTGCCTCACTACCATGTGTCTTCCATGTGGCACCCTATCACACAAATCTTCAACATGGCTCTAGTGTGGCTCACTAATACCTGCACCATGCCTCGTGGAAAAAATGTGGCATCTACCACGTCATACCTATGCCTATGCTTATCGAACTTCTATTAGCTCCTTCCATCGCTATCTAGATCCTCCCATCGGAGTGCTCCCACAACGGTTTACCATGCATGCTCTGATAGTCAATTCCAACTATGATCTATTCAGATGGATTGAATGGTTCTAGGGACTTGGATATGGATGACTAGGATTCGGTTGAGGCTCCTTAGGTGTGGCTCATTCTTTGGACACATGACATTATTTTTGCAAGACATAGAGCACTATCTCCACTAGACATAGGACACACATATTCCTCATGGAATTTCACTTACAAGTGTTGAGTTGCTATACCACATGGCACCTGCTATGCACGACATGGGGCACCACCTACATCCAGACACATGGTTCTATCAATGACATCCTCCTAAGTCATTCGACTAGGGATTCATAGTCTAGATTATCTGCAGGGTCCCTCAAACATTAGCAAATTGATGCTCTAGATCTCATCTTGGATTTTTCCCATTGAAGTATATCTCCGTGATCCATTCTGAAGGGATCTTTGCAATGTATGTTCAAGATGTTCTATCAAAGCTCTTCTTATCTCAATGAATCAATGGTCAGGATTACATCTTGAGAATCCTGTAATATCGAACAATCAATGGTACAGGTATTCTCAAAAATCCTCTATCATAGTGTACCTCCATGATTCACTAAAGTGAGCACTATGTGATGGGCGATCCATATATCCTCCCTTGAGATATAACGACCAGGAATTGGGATGAGTGCATATGGCTTCCCCAATCCCTTCTTGTATGACACTTGATCTACGACACTCCTATGTTTATAACTTTCACCCCCAAACCATGTCGACAAACGAGTTGGTGAGACACATAACACTCAAATCGAGTCTCATCCATATCCTCGCTCAACACAAGCTTAGATTTTAACCTTGTACCATTAGTTACTGCAAACATATTTTCAATAAAAGAACAAAAAATATACAATGGAAAATACACACTTTACACAGAGATTTTTCCCCTGGAAAGCCAAACCAGGAAAACTAGCATATTCTATATTCATTCACCTCATACATTGTTTACAATACAATATACATATAGGAACCAACAGAATCCAAAAACCTAACCCAATGACCTAGATTATTCGACAACCCTAATTCCCTAATTGAAAATAGAAAACCATCGAAAAAAAACCATGTGCTATAAAAATACCCAACAATGAACATGAAAATCGAGGTGACATGAAAAAACAAGGAAAAAAGGTGACACATTTTTCGAGGAAAAAAAAAATTGGGGGGCATTGCCCTCAAACCCCCCTACATGCCAGGTGCAATGTAGCAGACACTAGACCTAGTCGTGCTAAGAATACGACACATACCCAACATTCTCGCACTTGATGCTGTCTTTGCATACAGGGGGTCACAAGGTTACATAGTCAACAATTGAGGGAATCAATGCCCATAGATCCTATACAAAAAGAGAGCTTCTCCATGCTCATAGATTTTTTTAATGAATCTGTAAAAATATTCAAAGTGTCCACTTTCATCAGCAACACTTTCTTTTCTTCAACCATGTCTCTCACAATGTGATATTGAACATCAATATGCTTTTTCTTTGAATGATTAGTCGGGTTCTTCACCATAAAAATTGCACTCTGACTATCACAATCCATCCCTATAGATTTTTGTACCATCCAATACCTAAACACAATCTTTGTAACCAAACTTTATCCTTGCTTGCATGAGTGGTTTCCATGTATTCATTTTATGTAGTTAAAAGTGCGACTACAGATTGTCTTTTTCTCATCCAACTGATTACTCCTCCAAATAGGTTAAACACATACCCACTTGTAGATCTCCTATGATCCAGATCTCCAACCCAGTATGCATCCAAAAAGCCATGTATTTCCAACAATTTTTCCAATCATGTTCTTCCTTGGTAGCACAATCCATAGCTAGCAGTACCATGCAAATACCTCAAAACCCTTTTTACGGATGTCCAATGCTCCTTACCTGGTTTTGACATATACCTACTCAAAACTCCCACTACATGTGCAACGTCTAGTCTTGTATAGACCATTGCATACACCAAAATTCCAAATGAATTAGCATATGGAACACAATACATGTCCTCCTCCTCTTCTTGTGTCTTGGGAAACTGATCCATAGATAACTTTACACTAACGGGAATATGGACATTAACTAGTTTACATTCTTGCATATTAAACTTCTGCAATATTGTCTCGACATATTTTTTCTGATTTAACCAAAGTTTCCTATTTTCTCAATCTCTTTTAATTTTCATACCCAAAATGAAATTCACAACACCAATATCCTCCATGTCAAATTTACAGGACAACTGAGTTTTCACATCTTGGATAATCTCCTTGTTCTTTCCTATCAACAACATGTCATCCACAAACAAGACCAAATAAATAAAATGATCACCAATTAATTTAAAATACACATATTGATCCTCTTTTGTTTTTGTCAAGCCAAGTCCCAACACATAAGTGTCCAATTTTTTATACCACATCCTTGCTAATTGTTTTAAACCATAGATGGAATTTTTCATCTTGCATAACATCTCCTTCTTTCCCTTCACAACAAATCCTTCTGGATGCTTCATATAGATTTATTCTTCTAGATCCCCATGTAGGAATTTTGTCTTCACATCCATCTATTATACTTCAAAATCAAATGCAACAACAAAAGATAAAAAAAATCTAATAGAAGTTAACTTGGAAACAGGAGAAAAAATTTCACCAAAATCAATTCCCTCAACCTGGGAATAACCCTTTTCTACTAACTGAGCTTTCTATTTCTCCACTTTTCCTTATGCATTCCACTTCTTATTAAATACCCATTTTCTACGAATGGGATTTCTTCTACTGAACAACTCCACTAGATCCCAAGTCTCATTCTTATACAAGGCTGACATTTCTTCAACCATGGCCTTTATCCATAGTTTTCCATCCTCTGAATTCACTGCTTTCCTAACAGTTCTAGGATCATCATCAGTAATAAACAAAGAACAATTGGAACATAAATCATATGGATTTTACCTTTCCGGTATCCTTCTTTCCCACACCAATCTCCTCAATATTGGAGTACGAGGATCTTCTTATTATGATTATTGTTCTTCTATAGAGTCTGATTCATCATCCTTTGAATCAAAATTTATTTTCTCTGGTTCTTCCTTACTTGGTAGGAATTCCTGTTTAACAACATCCTTCATTTCTCTAAATACCACATCTCGGATATACACAACCTTATTAGTTTATGGGATCCAAATCTTATAACCTTTAAGACCATATTTATACCCAATAATGTTACACTTGTCAACCTTCTTATCTAGCTTACTCCTATTTTCCTTTGGAACATGAACATAGGTATCACAACCAAATACATTGAGATGTGTGAGAGAATGTTTCTTACCATTCCATACCTCTTGTGGAGTATTTTCATTCATTGATGACAAGGGTTATATGTTAACCAGGTAACATGAAGTACCCACTACCTCTGCCCAGAATTATTTCCCTAACCTAGCACCACTGAGCATGCACCTAGATTTTTCCATTAGGGTCATGTTCATCCTTTATGCAACTCCATTTTGTTGAGGTGTATATGGAGTAGTATTCTTCCTTGCTATACCTCACTTCTTAAATAATTATTCAAATTCATTCTCGTAGAACTCTCCACCATTATATGTCCTCGACACCTTAATTTGTTTCTCTGTTTGATTTTCAACAAGAGCCTTAAACTCTTTAAACTTGTTAAATAATTCATATTTTTTCCTGAGAAAATATATTCAAGTATTCCTCGATACATCATCTATAAATGAGACATAGAAAATAGATTTTTCCCAATGATGGAACCAACACAAGTCCAAACACATCACTATGAACTAGCTATAAAATTCCTTCTACGCTCTTTGCACCAAAGGGGAATCTTACTCGATTCTTCTTTACATATACAAAATGTTCACATAAATCAAACTACAGAGAGAATTTAGACATACCTTCAACCATACCTTTACCATGTAGTAGTCAAAGACCCTTCTCTTTGATATTCCCCAGTCTTTACTGCCACAGCATAACCTTTTTCTCCATAGACTATAGGAGTTATTTCTACTTCAAATCCAATATCAAGAATAATGGAACTATTAAAACAATCACTAATAGTGCCTCCTTGCATCTTATATAGAGTTCCAAACCAAACTCCCCTTAGCAACATCATTTCTCCTAGAACCATCATGCAGGTTTCCTTTTAAAATATTGTTTTTACCCCTGCATCGTCCATTTTTATTTTTGAAATCAAATTTCTGGCCAATCCTGGGATGTGTAGAACACCAGGTAGTGTTCCATTTATTACATCTATGATCCTCAACTTCAATTTTCCTCGTCCTACGATTCAGGTTGTCGATTCATCACCTAGGAAAACTTTACCTCCATCATACCTTTCATATTCACATAACCACTCCATGTGGGGATTCATATGAAAGGATATGCCTGAGTCAACAAGCCATGCCTCATGATATCCATGTGTGCTTGAAGAATCCAAGTACACATCCCCTCCTTCTTCCTTTGAGGTCTTTTCTTCTATAGAAGGAGCTTTTTCAGATCCCTTCTTTTTCTCAACTTTGGATATACATTGCTTCTTGTAGTGCCCTTCTTTTCCACATCTCCATCATACCTTTAAAAAATTTATGGGATACTTATATCTACCCTTAGACTTAGATATCCCACTTGAGGACTGTTGATATTAATTCTCTCTTCTGAGATTTCCCTCCCCTTTTCTATTTTCCATTTATTTTCCCTATTTTATACCTACCCTCATTCCCCTTTTCTTTTCTCGCTTCTCTTTTCCCTTTCTAGTTAATATACTTAGTCTTTTCACAAAAAAAGAGGGTTTGCGGGATCACAGATTTTCACCTCCATCCATACTCCCATATCATGAGTCTGACCAACCATCGTGTTATTATGTACTTAACCATTTTTGCAACTGCAGGTTCACGGGTTCAAGATTTCATATTTCAAGTTCTGCGATATCCATTTTGTGCCCAAAGATCCATGATCTATAATATGACCATCATACTTGTCATGGGTAATGAACTCCCAAGTATATTTTTTCTCCTTTGTTGATTCTGACCTACCGTATTGCAACACTTACCCTATTTTTGATCATTCGCAACCGCGGGTTCGAAGGTTCCCGGGTTGGCGGGTTCAAAAAAGTTTCGAGATTTAAATTTCTCTTGTCCATCCCCTCCATATTTGTTCTTTTACCAATACTCATTTGTGTATGGTTTAATGATAATAACTCATTATGAAGGTTTTGTAAATATCGTCATTAATAAGAGAAGGGCTGAAGGAGATTTCCCATTAAACCACATTAAAGAATGATTTTTCAAAGATTATATTATTGTTATCTCTCTCAACAATTCGTTTCAAGTATTATCGGGTTAAAAGAACACTCTCATCAACCTATGGCAATAGTAGCTCGACAACAGTTATGCGGTGATACTTTGAATATTTTTGGGCACAAAGACCAAAACTTTCAGTGGTCGAGAGCGTATTTTTACTATTCATATCCTTCTTCTAAAAATGAAGTGATATGGACATCCGAAATTTCTCGTGCAGGCTGTGTCCTTGAGTTTTTTGACTCCAAGGAACTAGCTTCATGGTGCATTGATAAATATGTATCAATTCATCGAATCATACAGCTCCAAGATCATTCCCCCATCTCTATATCACAACAAATATTTCATAAGATGTTGAAGATCCTAGAGCCAACACTTACCTTCAAAGGAGAGGATTGCATGGATTTCCTAAGAAGGAATGAAAATGGCCTGGACCTCTTTCCTCAGTTCTTGAATAATCCCAGGGCTGTCCCAAAAGACACTACTAGGATTCAGGTCGACTCGTTTAAAAACCTCTTTCGGGAAATTTCTTGGTTGTTTACCAGGATGACAAGTCATGAAATCATCACCACTGTTTCCCAAATGATTCTTTATATTTTATATTTTATAGTTAAAGAGAAATCTATTTTCGATTGGGAAAAACTGATTTCCATCGAAATATCCTCCCAATTGTCACAGTGCAAAAAATACAAGAAATTATTCATGGCTTCTTATTTGTTGCTTGCGATAGGATATTGCTATCAATTTCCAAAATTGTCTATCTATAAGAGGGTGAACTGTGAACTTGATCCAATTACCTTCCTGTACCAAGCATTGTGGAAACACAAGGATTCTTTGCATTTTTATGAAGTGTACAATGATTTCATTTCATTTTTCAAAGGACTATTGTTTATTAAAGATAACCCCAAAATATTCGACTAGGCAAATAAATTCTTGGATAAAAAAGGGATGTTAGAGCAAATGGAAAATCATAATGTTATCAGGATTTTTAGCTCCAAGGAAAATCCCTCTTTTCTTCCATGCCGTGTATCTAATAAAATGTTTATCACGAAAGTAGAAAGGAAGTATAATTTCTCTCTACACTTTTTCCATGAGAAACGAAAAAATAAATTCATACCCTTTCCTTGTAAAGTCAGAGACTTTATATTTAGGAATATAAAAAAAATCGATGAGTTTTCGAACCACTTCCACAATCTGAATTTGAAATATTTTGAAAAGATAAAGGGGTTTGACCCTAATGATTTTCACTGAACATATCCTGGCAGTAGGATTCAACAATTCATTTATTCATATTGTTCTAACTGAAGAAGAAGATAATAACTTAGGCACTCCTTCTCACAATGTTGGTGACTTGGAAAGAATACTTAGTACTAATGAGTTTTACAAGCAGAAAAGAAAGGGTCCCAATGAGAAGATTTCCCATTCCCCTACTATTACTCCTAAAACTACCACATCTCGAAGCAATTCTCTAGCGGCCCACCCAACCAAGAAAGTTACCAACACTATTTTCAGCAGTGGAGGAGAAAATAATCCCCCTTCGGGAAAATAGAGATCTTGCACAAGCTTCCTCTGAGAAAGAAGAGAAAGAACATTGTGCAAGAGGAAGAAGACCACCACATAGAAAGTGGAATCAACAACTTCTTCATTGAATACATGGAGCTTCAAGAGGATATTGAGAAACTTTTTCCCACAATGGGTCATCCAGGGAACACGACCCATCAAAATTCATCATTGGAAATCATTGAGAATGAGACCTTCAATGAATAAGAGTCATTTGTTTTTTAGATCATTGTCTTTGACAGGTAATCCAAGAAATTGATTATTGAAAAAGGTGATATGAAGAATAAGAAAGGAAAACCATGTTCATAGGTTGAACAAAGAGATATGCGGCCTTCCCATATTTCTTAAATTCATAGAGAAATTGGGGATTCTCTGGATGACTCCATTGGTGGTCTAGAAGCGAAAAACAAGAATTTGAAAGAAAGGATCAAGGAACTGGAAGACATCTTAATTCCTCTTCCACTTCTTGCTAGCCCTTTGAAAATAGTCAGACCCACCACACC
>SNQJ01S0034879.1:22911-47139 GCA_010110895.2 Picea sitchensis | reverse complement strand
TTTGGGGTAGAAGGTTAAAAGTAATTTCTTAAGGGTCATGATCTGCATGCAAGTTTAAGCCCTAGCTTGTTAGTCCGTAGGGTACAATTTCCCCACAACAACTTGTCAGCCTTCTTATCTAGCTTACTCCTATTTTCCTTTGGAACATGAACATAGGTATCACAACCAAATACCTTGAGATGTGTGAGACAATGTTTCTTACCATTCCATACCTCTTTTGGAGTATTTTCATTCATTGATGACAAGGGTTATATGTTGACCAGGTAACATGAAGTACCCACTACCTCTGCCCATAATTATTTCCCTAACCTAGCACCACTGAGCATGCACCTAGATTTTTCCATTAGGGTCATGTTCATCCTTTATGCAACTCCATTTTGTTGAGGTGTATATGGAGTAGTATTCTTCCTTTCTATACCTCACTTCTTAAATAATTAGTCAAATTCATTCTCGCAGAACTCTCCACCATTATATGTCCTTGACACCTTAATTTGTTTCTCTGTTTGATTTTCAACAAGAGCCTTAAGCTCTTTAAACTTGTTAAAGAATTCATATTTTTTCCTGAGAAAATGTATTCAAGTATTCCTCGATACATCATCTATAAATGAGACATAGAAAATAGATTTTTCCCAATGATGGAACCAACAAAAGTCCAAACACATCACTATGAACTAGCTATAAAATTCCTTCTACACTCTTTGCACCAAAGGGGAATCTTACCCGATTCTTCTTTACATATACAAAATGTTCACATAAATCAAAATACAGAGAGAATTTAGACATACCTTCAACCATACCTTTACCATGTAGTAGTCAAAGACCCTTCTCTTTGATATTCCCCAGTCTTTACTGCCACAGCATAACCTTTTCTCCATAGACTATAAGAGTTATTTCTACTTCAAATCCAATATCAGGAACAATGGAACTATTAAAACAATCACTAATAGTGCCTCCTTGCATCTTATATAGAGTTCCAAACCAAACTCCCCTCAGTAACATCATTTCTCCTCGAACCATCATGCAAGTTTCCTTTTAAAATATTGTTTTTATCCCTGCATCGTCCATTTTTATTTTTGAAATCAAATTTCTGGCCAATCCTGGGATGTGTAGAACACCAGGTAATGTTCTATTTCTTACATCTATGATCCTCAACTTCAATTTTCCTCGTCCTATGATTCAGGTTGTCGATTCATCACCTAGGAAAACTTTACCTCCATCATACCTTTCATATTCACATAACCACTCCATGTGGGGATTCATATGAAAGGATGTGCCTGAGTCAACAAGACATGCCTCATGATATTCATGTGTGCTTGAAGAATCCAAGTACACATCCCCTCCTTCCTCCTTTGAGGTCTTTTCTTCTGTAGAAGGAGCTTCTTCAGATCCCTTCTTTTTCTCAACTTTGGATATACATTGCTTCTTGTAGTGCCCTTCTTTTCCACATCTCCATCATACCTTTAAAAACTTTATGGGATACTTATATCTACCCTTAGACTTAGATATCCCACTTGAGGACTGTTGATATTAATTCTCTCTTCTGAGATTTCCCTCCCCTTTTCTATTTTCCATTTATTTTCCCTATTCTATACCTACCCTCATTCCCCTTTTCTTTTCTCCCTTCTCTTTTCCCTTTCTAGTTAATATACTTAGTCTTTTCACAAAAATGGCAGGTTTGTGGGATTGCAGATTTTCACCTCCATCCATACTCCCATATCATGAGTCTGACCAACCATCGTGTTATTATGTACTTAACCATTTTTGCAACTACAGGTTCACGGGTTCAAGATTTCATATTTCAAGTTCTGCGATATCCATTTTGTGCCCAAAGATCCATGATCTATAATATGACCATCATACTTGTCATGGGTAATGAACTCCCAAGCATATTTTTTCTCCTTTGTTGATTCTGATTGACCGTATTGCAACACTTACCCTATTTTTGATCATTCGCAACCGCGGGTTCGAAGGTTCTCGAGTTGGCGGGTTCACAAAAGTTTTGAGATTTAAATTTCTCTTGTCCATCCCCTCCATATTTGTTCTTTTACCAATACTCATTTGTGTATGGTTTAATGATAATAACTCATTATGAAGGTTTTGTAAATATTGTCATTAATAAGAGAAGGGCTCAAGGAAATTTCCCATTAAACCGCATTAAAGAATGATTTTTCAAAGATTATATTATTGTTATCTCTCTCAACAATTCGTTTCAAGTATTATCGAGTTAAAAGAGCACTCTCATCAACCTATGGCAATAGTAGCTCGACAATAGTTATGCGATGATACTTTGAATATTTTTGGGCACAAAGACCAAAACTTTCAGTGGTCGAGAGCGTATTTTTACTATTCATCTCCTTCTTCTAAAAATGAAGTGATATGGACATCCGGAATTTCTCGTGCAGGGTGTGTCCTTGAGTTTTTTGACTCCAAGGAACTAGCTTCATGGTGCATTGATAAATATGTATCGATTCATCGAATCATACATCTCCAGGATCATTCCCCCATCTCTATATCACAACAAATATTTCATAATATGTTGAAGATCCTAGAGCCAACACTTACCTTCAAAGAAGAGGATTGCATGGATTTCCTAAGAAGCAATGAAAACGGCCTGGACCTCTTTCCTCAGTTCTTGAATAATCCCAGGGCTGTCCCAAAAGACACTACTAGGATTCAGGTCGACTCGTTTAAAAACCTCTTTTGGGAAATTTCTTGGTTGTTTACCAGGATGACATGTCATGAAATCATGATCACTGTTTCCCAAATGATTCTTTATATTTTATATTTTATAGTTAAAGAGAAAGCTATTTTCGATTGGGAAAAACTGATTTCCATTGAAATATCCTCCCAATTGTCACAGTGCAAAAAATACAAGAAATTCTTCATGGCTTCTTATTTGGTGCTTGCAATAGGATATTGCTATCAATTTCCAAAATTGTCTATCTGTAAGAGGGTGAACTGTGAACTTGATCCAGTTACCTTCCTGTACCAAGCATTGTGGAAACACAAGGATTCTTTGCATTTTTATGAAGTGTACAATGATTTCATTTCATTTTTCAAAGGACTATTGTTTAGTAAAGATACCCCCAAAATATTCGACTAGGCAAATAAATTCTTGGATAAAAAAGGGATGTTAGAGCAGATGGAAAATCGTAATGTTATCAGGATTGTTAGCTCCAAGGAAAATCCCTCTTTTCTTCCATGCCATGTATCTAATAAAATGTTTATCACGAAAGTAAAAAGGAAGTATAATTTCTCTCTACACTTTTTCCATGAGAAACAAAAAAATAAATTCATACCCTTTCCTTGTAAAGTCAGAGAATTTATATTCAGGAATATAAAAAAAATCGATGAGTTTTCGAACCACTTCCACAATCTGAATTTGAAATATTTTGAAAAGATAAAGGGTTTTGACCCTAATGAAATTTTCGTTGAACATACCCTTGCAGCAGGATTCAACAATTCATTTATTCATATTGTTCTAACTGAAGAAGAAGATAATAACTTAGGCACTCCTGCTCACAATGTTGATGACTTGGAAAGAATACTTAGTACTAATGAGTTTTACAAGCAGAAAAGAAAGGGTCCCAATGAGAAGATTTCCCATTCCCCTACTATTACTCCTAAAACTACCACATCTCGAAGAAATTCTCTAGCAGCCCACCCAACCAAGAAAGTTACCAACACTATTTTCAGCAGTGGAGAAGAAAATAATCCCCCTTCGGGAAAATAAAGATCTTGCACAAGCTTCCTCTGAGAAAGAAGAGAAAGAACATTGTGCAAGAGGAAGAAGACCACCACATAGAAAGTGGCATCAACAACTTCTTCATTTAATACATGGAGCTTCAAGAGGATATTGAGAAACTTTTTCCCACAATGGGTCATCCAGGGAACATGACCCATCAAAATTCATCATTGGAAATCATTGAGAATGAGACCTTCAATGAATAAGAGTCATTTGTTTTTTAGATCATTGGCTTTGACAGGTAATCCAAGAAATTGATTATTGAAAAAGGTGATATGAAGAATAAGAAAGGAAAACCATGTTCATAGGTTGAACAAAGAGATATGTGGCCTTCCCATATTTCTTAAATTCATAGAGAAATTGGGGATTCTCTGGATGACTCCATTGGTGGTCTAGAAGCGAAAAACAAGAATTTGAAAGAAAGGATCAAGGAACTGGAAGACATCTTAATTCCTCTTCCACTTCTTGCTAGCCCTTTGAAAATAGTCAGACCCACCACACCCACTATTGAAATGAAAGGATATTCAAGCCTACTTACATCAGCCGGAAGCTATGTAGAAAGTGTTATCTCTCCAAGAGTCCTTCTCAGGTTGTAGATTGAAGAATCCTGGTAACTTAAAATGTGTTTTGGTTTTATGTGTTTATTGGATCAAATGGGACACTAGATAACTGACTTACTCTCAAGACAATCAAATACATAACCAGATGAGACATGACTTTCAAGAATTAAATATTAGATAAGTAGTTGAACTATGGGTGAAGAATTCTATATTTATCAACTAGATAAGATGGGTGATGGGTTGAATAAAGATAGTGTAGATTATTATTAAATCAATATTATGAACTGACAAAGTGAGATAATAATCACTAGCAGTTAAGAAAAACTTTAATTAAAACAATCATTCAAAGCACATAAAAGAAAGATGATGGTAATCTGACAGTAATAATGAAAAGAACATTTGCTTCTGTATTATATATGAGAAAATTCTATTACAATGGTAGCATCATTTAGTCTCTAGACTAGAACCCATTTTTCTATAGAATTTACAGGTTTTATATCCTTTACATCAAACTTCCAAATGATGAAAGAATGGATCTGGTTTGCTAAAAATAGAAAGTCAAAAACAGTTTCATAAAAATAGGAAAAGATCCTATTTAATAGGTCAACCTCTTACCTCAATGTTATTGATGGTCTTCGATAGCCGCACAAGTCTTCATTAGTTGCTAGATGAAGTTGAGATTTCCACCTTGGCAAACAAGTCATTCTTTTTTCAAAAATAGACAAGAAGCTTCATCATTTCCACCTTGCTGGCATCTTCAAAACTAAAACATAGCACTAAATCTAATGCTCTTAATTATAATATTTATTCAAAAATCATCCTCATGTAGTTTAGAATGAAAACACTTGGATCTATGCAAAAAGAATGCCTCTCTTCCCTTCTATGTTCTTTCGACAACTTACACGTATGAAATAGAGCAAGATAAGCTACCAAAATTCAGAGGATTCGACAACTAACAACATATCTTTAGGGTCGCCTAAGCTACCGAAAATATGCCTGGGATTTAGGATTCGATATGAAGGAGATCTAGATAAAGATTTGAAGTATTTTCCAATGAAGATACTCTTGGCAGTTTTAAGAAGTATTTAGATTTGTTTCTTATTTCCACTAAGTTCAACCAATAGGAGAACTCCATCTTCTGAGTTTTTTGAACGCTACAATGATCTTCATCCAAAGAGAAAGGACTGATAAAGCTTGACTAGATGCACTGCTATAGAAAATATCATAGGTTTGATATAATAGGATGATATTTTCACTGCCCAAACCTAGTGTTGAAGAAATGTATCATTTGAGAAGTGAATATTTTGTATCTCAAAAGAAACATTTGTAACAATGCTACATTTTCACTTTCATCTCCTTTTTACTATCTTAAAATAGATTAATATGTGATATTCATCTATGTCTTCTTCAATTACTCTATATCTTCTGTTAAGCATCTTCCCTATGCTTCGATCATCCATATTTTCCTTTGGAAACAAAATGATCATTTAGCCAATGTGCTCTTTCTTTCCAAATCTGCAACAACAAGCATTGCTTTGACAATAATCTTAGTTAGCATGTGTTTTCATTTATTCACAATTTTATAAGAAAGGGTATTCATGCATTTTCATGTTTATAGTGCACACACCCAGATGTCATCACCTGAACTTAAAGTCTTTGAAATAACAACCTTTTATGAATGATCAATTCTAGTGTTGAAGGGAGTAAAGGAAACAACCTTCTTTGGGAAAGTGGAGGCTTCTTCATGAATAATACAGGAACCAATTCTATTGCTAGTCCCTTCTGCACACTCTTTCTCAACTATAAAATGATGTACTTTAGTCTTCGATGTGTACATTTCAAACATCTGTATTTTTCAAGTTAAGAATTTCCAAACCATGTTTATGAGAAATGTCTAATCGTGTTGCATTTCAGGCACAGACTGCATTCAAAGAATCACCGTTAAAGGCATCTGGTTCAACTCTCAAAACATTTTTCTTGACTCGAGGGATTTTATGATCCATGCGTTTAAAGATGAATTCTAACATTTCCTTCACATGACATTAACCCCATATAATGATTTTATAGCACCTGTCAATACAATAACTCCAATCCATGATCACATCCTTTGAAGGTTTATCCACAACATTGATTTTGATGGAATCCTCAAGGCGATATAATTTATTCTGAGCAACAACAAATTCCCATCATAGATCCACCTGTGTGCTGCCAAAACTTCAAACTAGTTCTCAACTGTAAGAAATGTAGTTATGTTTCTTCTGACTTGAAGAACCAAGTAACTCACTCATGTCACCTTCTTCAGGGATCTTAGGTGTTGCCACGGTCAAAACCCTTAGATAGACATTTGGCCTGGCCTGATGTTGTTGTGTGTTGTTATATGTGTCAGTTTAGGTACTAAGCATAGGAATGGTAACTTAGGCATTGGGGTAGTTTATTTTGATGCACACACCACTATAAAAGAAATATATATTTTTTATTATAGAAAAGTAATCAAAATAAAGGATTTATGAAACTAACCCAAAAGTATTTTTGATTGTGTGGGTTATTGGCAAAAGATTGAATTTTTAGGTAAGAGTAATGGTAAGAGCTCATTGAGATTTGATAACGTAAATCTCAAAGGAAGAATAATGACCTTGTCGATTTTTTTTAGAAATGAGCGTATTAAGTAAAAGTGAAGAAAACACATAAAAAATACCAGTGTATTTTTTATCGTTAAAATCTAGTTCCAACTGGGATGGAGACCTCCCTGCAAGGTTTCCAAGAACCTAGTAGTTTCAGTTGCCTTTACCATTGGGCATGGAGTCATCTGGCCTTTACAAGTCATCATCCTAAAACCTATAGCTTACTTGTAGCATGTTCTGCTTATTCATGAAATTAGTCAACTGAAAATGATCTAGCTGCTCGTATGAAGAGCTTATTCTCACACCTACTCCTACTTGTAAATAGTAGAAGCAAACTAATAAAGTAAAATTGAATCTCCAATGCAGCCAATTTAGAAACTGATTAACTGATAATCTCCTTGGTATTGACCCAAAAAATATAGGAAACAATAGCATGAAAAAATGTAATTTGTTAAGATAACACAACCATCCTTTATCTAACAAAAACATTTTGACATTTATGTTGCTTATAGAGTCCAAATAGTCAGCAATAGGGTCATCAAATCCAAAAAGAAATACCTCTACTTGTTGTTGATCCAACTGAGAACTAAAATCTTGCTACTGCTGGCTTCTTTCACTGATCTTAGTGTTGAATGTAGATAACTCAACCTTCGCTGCAGATCCAGAACTATCACATGCTGAAAAAAGCTGCTCAACATCTTTTTCCCCATATCTGTTGTGATTTCCTTTTGTCTGCCAATCTGAAAGATGAAATCTATCCTTAGTATTTGCCACAGATTTGAAACTGTCATCTGTTGATTATCTTTTGAATTTATGAAATTAATAATTTGATCTTCACGACAACCTAAGATAGTAAATTCATTTGGTACAATGTCAAAGGCATCTACACTAAGCTTGTCATTCTGTAGGTCACCAATCTCTTGGTCATAGAAAGAGGTATCTTCTACTATAGTAAACTCTTCATAAATGTTTAATTCCTTATTCAACAAACTAAATTCCTGACAACATTCAGGATACAGGAGGTCAGCTGAAAACTTTCCTTTGCAAAATAAATGAAATGGAGCATGAAAATCTACCAAGGAACTAATACTTGCATTTGGAAGAGACCAGTACCAATCAAGAGAAATCCCTTCTAATGAATACCTGAAAAGATTAATTTGAACATCCTCATGTACAATTTCAAGCCGATGAATAAAGTCATGACAATCCAACAAGTATTCAGCTGGCACCTCCCACTCTTCTCCTTGAAATATGGGAAGACTATTTTCCCATTCATCTTTACTAGGTACTGGATGAGGGTAACTAGAATATTTGAGAAATTGAAAAATGCATACCTCTTGTTCATTTCATACCAATGGAGTCACAAATAGACTTTTGAACAATGGAATTGTCACTGAATCTGTCCTTCGTGGAGTCACGAGATAGATGATTACAACCGAAAATATGTCCAAACTTTGTCTATCATCAAACATGGATATTGTCATCTCCTAGGTAAACTTTGCTTCAACTTTATCTCCCCGGAAATGACACCAATTTGTTATCTGTCCAATAGTCCTTCTCAGGTTGTAGCTTGAAGAATCCTGGTAACTTAAAATGTGTTTTGGTTTTATGTGTTTATTGGATCAAATGTGACACTAGATAACTGACTTACTCTCAAAACAGTCAAATACATAACCAGATGAGACAAGGCTTTCAAGAATTAAATATCATATAAGTATTTGAACTGTGGATGAAGAATTCTATATTTATCAACTAGATCGGATGGGTGATGGGTTGAATAAATATAGTGTAGATTATTATTAAATCAAGATTATGAACTGACAAAGTTATATAACATTTACTGACAGTTAAGACAAACTTGAATTAAAACAATCATTCAAAGTACATAAAAGAAATGTGATGGTAATATGACAATAATAATGAAAGTAGCATGTGCTTCTATATTATATATGAGAAAATTATATTACAATAGTAGCATCATTTAGTCTCTAGACTCGAACCCATTTTTCTATAGAATTTACAGGCTTTATAGCCTTTACATCAAGCTTCCAAATCCTGAAAGAATGGATCTGGTTTGCTAAAAATAGAAAGTCAAAAATAGTTTCATAAAAATACGAAAATATCCTATTTAATAGGTCAACCTCTTATCTCAATGGTATTCATGGTCTTCGACAACTACACAAGTCTTCATTAGCTACTGGATGAAGTTGAAATTGCCACCTTGGCAGATAGGTCATTCTTTTGCCAAAAATAGACAAGAAGCTTCATCATTTCCACCTTGTTAGCATCTTCAAAACTGGAACAGAGCACTAAATATGATGCTCTTAATTATAATATTTATTCAGAAATCATCCTCGTGCAGTTTAGAATGACAAAACTTGGATCTGTGCAAAAAGAATGCCTCTCTTCCCTTCTCTACACTTTCGACGGCTTACATGTATGAAATAGAGCGGATAAGCTATTGAAATTTAGAGGATTTGATAGCTAACAACATATCTTCAGGCACACCTAAGCTGCTGATCGATCTAAAGGAGATCCAGATAAATATTCGAAGTATTTGCCAATGAAGATACTCTCGGTAGTATTAAGAAGTATTTATATTTTTTTCTTGTTTCTAGTAAGTTCAACCAATAGGAGAAATCCATCTTCTAAGTTTTTTGAATGCTGCAATGATCTTCATCCAAAGAGAAAGGACTGCTAAAGATTGACTAGATGCATTGTTGTAGAAAATATCACAGTTTTGATATAATAGGATGATATTTTCACTACCCAAACCTAGTGGTGAAGAAATGTATCACTTGAGAAGTGAATATTTTGTATCTCAAAAGAAAATTTGTAACAATGTTGCATTTGCACTTTCATTTCCTTTTTACTATCTTAAAATAGAGTAATATGTGATATGCATCTCTGTCTTCTTCAATTGCTCCATATCTTTTATCAAGCATATTCCCTATGCTTCGATCATCCATATTTTCCTTTGGCAACAAAATGATCAGTGAGCCAATGTGCTCTTTCTTTCCAAATCTACAACAGCAGACACTGCTTTGACAATAGTCTCAATTAGCATGTGTTTTCATTTATTCACAATCTTAGAAGGGTAGTCATGCATTTTCCTATTTATAGTGCACACACCCATATGTCATCACCTAAACATAAAATCTTTGAAATAACAACCTTTTGTGAATGATCAAGTCCAGATCAAGTCCAGTGTTGAAGGGAGTAAAGGAAACAACCTTCTTTGGGAAACTGGAGGCTTCTTCACAAATAATACAGGAACCAATTCTGTTGCCAGTCCCTTTTGTACACTCTTGCTCAACTATAAAATGATGTCCTTTAGTCTTCGATATGTACATTTCAAACATCTGTATATTTTAAGTTAAGAATTGCCAAACCATGTTTCTAAGAAACGTCTAATTGTGTTGCATTTTAAGGAATAGACTGCATTCAAAGAATCGCCTTTAAAGGCATCTGATTCAACTCTCAAAACATTTTTCTTGACCCGAGGGATTTTATGATCCAGGCATTTAAAGATGAATTATAACATTTCCTTCACATGACATTAACCCCATATAATGATTTTATAGCACCTATCAATTTAATAACTCCAATCCATGATCGCAACCTTTGAAGGTTTATCCACAACATTTATTTTGATGGAATCCTCAAGACGATATAATTTATTCTAAGCAGCAGCAAATTCACCGCATAGATCCACCTATGTGCTGCCAAAACTTCAGACTAGTTCTCATCTGTAAGAAATGTAGCTATGTTTCTTCTGACTTGAAGAACCAGGTAACTCACTTATGTCACCTTCTCCAGGGATCTTAGTTGTTTCCACGGTCAAAACCCTTAGATGGAAAATTGGCTTGGCTTGATGTTGTTGTGTGTGAATATATGTGTTGGTTTAGGTACTAAGCATAGGAATGCTAAATTAGGCATTGGGATAGTTTATTTTGGTGCACACACCACTATAAGAGAAATATATATTTTTTATTATAGAAAAGTAATCAAAATAAAGGATTTATGAAACTAACCCAAAAGTTATTTTTGATTGTGCAGGTTATTGGCAAAAGATTGAGTTTTGAGGTAAGAGTAATGGTAAGAGCTCGTTCATATTTGATAAAGTAAATATCAATGGACGAATAATGACCTTGCCCAAAAAATTTAGAAATGAGAATATTAATTAAAAGTGAAGAAAACACATAAAAAATACCATTGTATTTTTTATCGCTAACAGAAAGAAACATTAAAAAAATAATGTCATTGATCATAGAGGCATGGGAAATTTCGAAAAGCATTGCTTCTTTTGGCTCGAGCGTGCATGCCTTCCATGAGTATTTGTAAGCTGACCTTAAGAATGAAGAAGGTTTTTACCTTGATGTTGCACTACCTTTGGAAACAAAGTTTCCAACATGACAGAACTAAGGAGAAGAAAGGAGGATTTTCCCTCCCCAAGTCAGATAAAATAGTTGAATGCATGTTCGAAAGAAAAGATAAAAAAATTGAATAGTATTGTTCAAGCATGAGACGATGCTATATCAAAGAGGGGAGAATTATTCAAGAATCTCATGGAGATATTCTTAGCCAGAAGTACTAATGAATTACAAGACCCTAAATTGATCCTCAACTCATTGTTCCTAACAAAGCAACAATTTGACGAACAAGTTGATATTTTTAAAGGGTTGTCAAGTGAAAATTTCTATGGTATACTTGAATATGATGAGGGAGACATAGAAAATTGGCTAGTGTACTACTCTGTGAGAAATCAGGACATTGAAGAAGCATTACATGGTATTTCCCTTGATTTACAAGACTTTGAGGGTGAATTGTTCAACATCAAAATCCAGCATGAGATCAACGTGGCACTAATGAAAAATTATATTGAATAATGGTTCAATAAAGTGATCGACAAACTAACCAATGAGGGGAAAGAAACAATTGAGATGGTTCTTGTAACCGTTAATGAAGACAATAAAAGGACACCAACAAACAAGTGAAAACAGGGAGAGACCATCATAGTCTTGTTGTTCTCTTATTTCCCATCATCCTCCTTATACAAACTTAATTCTTATGTATATTTGTTTTATGGTCCGTGACAACCCCAATCCCATCCTTTAAGATAAATGCATTTTAAATTTCAAATAATATGTAATAGACTATATATTTTTTAGAAATTTCAAGAGAGCTATTTCGGGATCAGTTTCGACTGTGCTTTGTAACTTTGAGTTTTGAGTATAAAGTATTTGAGATTGGTATATCACTCTCTTTATTTTATCTACCCATGTGTACACTCTGTTAAAGTTCTCTTATGCATGCAATTCATCTTCTTTTAATTTTTGTGTGATCATAAATATTTATTTTAACTATGATGGATGTGAGGAAATTTTGTGTATCTTATTTAAATGTATGAAGTGTGAGGTTCCTGGTCCTTTATCAAGAAATTTATTTAAAAAGAAAAGAAAACATTTTCCTTTTATTTTTCTTGCAATATTTATATTTCTTTGATTACAACGACAGACTTTTGTAAATTCACATATTCTAAATATCTAAAAACCCAAGAAAATCTTAAATTAAAGAGGATTACCACCTCTATAAAAATGCAGGAGGATTTAGATCCTCGTGAGGTTGTCATTTTGTTCCTAATGGATTTAAGCATCAACAATGACTTGGATATATTTCTTTCCTGGGAGCATCCTCTTGCAAATAATGCATCTGTGTTATGTCCTTACATGTTCTTCCATCTCATCTCCTCCGATAACAAGGATGATACCACTTCATCAAACTTCAAGGAAGTTGTATTACTACCTATTCCAATGACCAAACGATTCCACAAGTATGGTAAAGAGCACAGTAAATTGATGCACTTATCTTCATCTGAAATTTTAATCTCAACAAATACTAACTAACTTACCACAATATTGAAGGTGTTCAAATGCTCTACCACCAAGTCTCCATATCGCATCCTCAATTTATACAACTTCTTTCTCAGGAATACTTTATTTACTATGGATTTAAACTGATACCTATGCCCCAACTTATCCCATAAATCCTTGGTTGTAGCTTCCTCTGACACATTCAGTAATACTGAATCTGAGAGACACATTCAGATTGTTCTCTTCGCCTTTTGAATCAACTTTTTCCAGTCATCTATTGAATTTAATGTAGGTGCAGTAACTGGATCCACCATGATCCACTGATCTTTTTCCACCAACAGATATTCCATCTTGATCTTCCACAGCTCAAATATTTTCCCATTAAACTTCTCGATCTCCATTTTCAAACTTCTCTCCATTTCTCTTCACTTGAAGAATAAATATTGCAAAACTCCCACTGTAACAAGGTTTATCACAGTCTTGAGCCAAATCCTTGACCACAAAGGAGTCCCCCTAAAGAAAATAATAGATATGATACCAAATGTATATTTTAACCTTGTACAATTATTTACTGCAAATATATTTTTAGTAAAAGAACATAAAATATACAATGGAAAATACACATATTACATAGAGATGTTTCCCCTGGAAACTCAAATCGGGAAAACCAACATATTCTATATTCATTCACCTCATACATTGTTTACAATACAATATACATATAGGAGCCAAAGAAATCCAAAAAACTAACCCAATGACCTAAATTAATCAACAACCTTGATTCCTTAACAAGAAATACAAAACCATCGACAAAAAACCATGTGCCGAAAAACCACCCAACAATGGACACAAAAATCAAGGAGAAACAAAAAATGAGGCAAAAAAGGAGACACGTTTCTCAAGGAAAAAAATTCATGCAAATAATATAACACATAGCCAACACTGAGGACATCACATGTGGAACAACCATTGATTGAGATGTGGACCTCCACGTGGGATGGACATGGCATATATATCATCACATACGCGCTCAGATTATCCATTTTGGTGAGGACACCTATCCTCCCCATTCAATGCTAGCTGGCATGCTAGCACCTCCCTTGTCCCGATGTCACCTCCCTTTGTCAAAATTTCCAAGGTAACAGTAAGGTCGTGAAAAATCGATGGCTACTATTCATCATGGTCACCCTTCGATGAACGGTCCATATTAGGTCTCAATCACTCCCATCGTATTCAAACTCTTTTTGGGAATTTGCGATCACTCCAAATGGCCTCCTCAGAAGGATGGTCGAGATTTCCCTATATAATGGATTTGATGGTTTAGATTTAACAATTCCTATCCCAAGGTGCGATCTAATATGGACTCCCATGGTCCTTCCTTATAATAATAGGTTGACACATGTTAACTATGGACACGTTGGTGGTCCTCATTAGCATGACACATCACGTTGATGTCTCCTCTTCTCTTATTCTTATTCAAACAATACCCATAGTGATCTATGATGGAGGTTAATCATGGGTAATCCCCTGATGGATGACCTAGATCATCCCTCGCACCTCCCTTTTTGGAATGCCTCCACTTCAGCACCTAGGGTTACTCTGACTAGGGAAATTTGATAACACTCCCCTTAGGATATATGACTGAGAGCTGATCACCATGAAAAATCCAATGACTATGATGGCACTAGGTCTTATATTCACTTAATCTTCGACTGCATCCACCATGATGGATCTAATGATCCATAATATTCCACAGACATCCTCTAATATATCAAATTTCCTCGTTGATTCAGAGCACACCCTATACAAGATTTATAACCTGCTCTAATGGAGGGTTAATATTTCTCCACTCCACTAGATCAACGATCGAGACCAGGTCTCACCCTTGAATGAATGAAGGGACCATATCTAACCACAATGCCAAATCAATGGTTACGATTTTTCAAGGAGAGGAAGGGTTCATGGAGTTGTGGATAAAGATAAATTCCCATGTCCTTCAGGAAAACCAAAAATTGTTGGGTTCATGCCAAAATATTGTGTTGTAGTTGAACCAAGTGGTAAATTATAAGAATAATACACATCCATATATCGTATGGATCCTGTATCAATGAGTGGTAGGCCTAATGGATTAGTAAAAAGAGGATTCACGTAAGATGCATGGATTTATACAAAGGTTGTGACCGATTCTTCTACGTGTTTTTCACTTCTAGGAGATACACTACCGGTCTCAGAGTTTTTATATTTGATAATTCCTTTGTAAGGAACATTTTTTTGAGGTTGCTCAACTTCAGGATCCATACCTTGCATACTGTGAGATTTTTGAACCAGAAAAATTTAACGATCGTAAGTCCGACTATGAAAATCAAAGAAACACATTCCTAAGAAAACTAAAAGGAATCAACCAATAAACAGTAGGTTCAAGGATTTTCTGAAGATGGGATTTCAAGCTGCCAATGAAGAAATGAGAAGCAGTTACCACAACCTCCACGTAACAACCCTTCTCATTGCAAGTAGCCCCCACTTTCGAGGGATCACCCTCCAAGGGTATTGAAAGTGTTATATGACTTATGCCCCAAGTACCATGGGAATCACCCCACCTTCACCTATATAGATACCTAGGACATGCCACTAAGGTTATCAATTCACACTCGACCTCCGAGCAAGTAAAGTCGATAGTCAAGAACGAATGTATGGGAAAGAGAGAAAAGTCCAAACTTTTTCTAGAGGACTGAAGACAAGTGGACCGGTAAAACGCCTAAGGATCTCGAATGGATTCTAGATTCACAAATCACCAAGACCAAATGGAACCAATGACACTTCAAGAAAAACCCCTAATATACACTCTTTCCGCTATGATTGGTCAATCTTTGGAGGGGTAATCTTCACTACTCTTATGCACATGACCTTGTGTTTAGCCCCTCTCTTAGAGGGCTTTCCCGACTATGATTGTATGAAAATTGAATTTTTTCTCTCTTTAGTGTTCTGTAGTCTGGTTAGTAGTTTTGGACAATTTACTCACTTTACATAATCCCAAGACCCTAATCTTGTGGTACTGTCAGTATGCTAAAAAAAAAATGTCTAGCGGATTTTATTAGCACGTGGTTGATTTTAATGGATTTTTACGTCACATAGATGAAACAGATGATGTGTGAGACTCAACTATGATAGAATGAAAAATAATGAGTTTCAATTCGTTCTTTTCAATGAATTCTATGCATGGGAAGGAGAAGAGTTTTATTCTTCTTAACAAAAGAAAGTACTCAAAACTATACAACTTTCAATTTCTAGGAGCAAGATAATGCCAAACTACCAAGCAAATGTTTCCAAAATCCAAATGCACATGCAAAACTAGCTCTTTTCCAAACATGTACCAAAACAATTTTCCTAAAGAATACAAAAAATTCTTTGTTCAATTATGTATGCAATGAGATATGCAAACTTTTTTGCTTCTTAAATTTCAAGTGAAATGAAAGAGATCAATGTTTGACACAAAGAAATATGAGGCAAAAAAGAAATAAAAAAAAGTTCATTCAAAAACTGATGAGAGCTGAAAGAAATAAAATATGTGATAACTTGTTCAATCAAGGACTCAGAGATGTAAAAGAGAAAGAAGACAATCAATCTTGACAATCCTAAAAAAATTACTAGCAAGAATCAATATTCAATGCCTGGTTGCGGTAAATAAGAGAGTCCTATTCATTCAAAAGGTGATATGTTTCAACGAAGAAAAAAAAGGCTCAATACCAAACAACCTTTACAAACTCTAGATGAAGAAAACTCCTAAACAGTCAAGCAATCTTAAAATGTTGCGACGAGAAGATCAAACAACTGAAAGGTAGGATGAACCAATGGATATTGTTAACCCAAGGGGGCGATACAATTTCACAACTAGGAGAAGTCTTCAAACTCAAATAATGGAATGAAATGAGTGATGCATGTTAATTTCTCCAACAAACAAATTCAAAGATAGATCATGAGACTCTAGGATAAAAGCCTCTTAACAAAAAACTAAGAAAAGTGGGGAAGAACCTCACAAATCCACCTAAAAAGAGGAAGTGGATCTCCTATCATAAAAGAGACTAAGGGGGAGTGCCAGTCAAGGAGACTAAGGGGGAGTGTTAGTGAAGCCAATGTCACCCTAGTAGCCACTGGAAGGGAGTGTTGGTCCTAAAATTTCTTAAAAATAGCTTCCAAAAGCTAAAACTCAATAGAGACTCAGTCAATGACTCTGTAAAATCTTCAATAAATAAATGGTAAGGGGAAACAACTCAGAATAAAGGGTCAAACAAATAATATCCAATATCAATAAAGGATTCAATATGAACCAAAGGAAAGACTAGTGAAATTCCTTCCCAAGTAGAGTCACCATTTTTTTGATATGGGAAATCTTACCTTGATAATAGAATAAGATCCCCTTTTATCCAACACCTCTTCTTTGGTTCAAATACAGAATAAAATAAATGGTTTCTACGTTCCCTTTACATATATTTAAACCAATCAAACAAGAGAGAAGAAGAATATGACATACCTTATTTTGATGTTTGTCCTCACTGCTCCAATTCTTGGGCTTGATATTCAAGATCCTTAATGCAAATGAAGTCTTGTAAATACCAACAAAAAAACTCTTCCTCCTAATCTATATAATTAGATAAAGAAGATCTATCTACGAATATTGAAACAACAATAAAAAGGCGAATGTAGAACACATGAACTTGAAGGGAATAGGCAAAGTTTTTATTAATTGGAAAGCCAATGGAAATTAATTACAAATCATGTTTGACAATGTAGTAACATCTCCAAGCTATCCTCTTCCCTCCCCTTGCATGAATCTCTTATGATCAAAATGATGATACTTCAATAATTTCCCTCTTGTTTCACCGTGGAAATGCCTTCAATTTATAGGATTGGGAGGCTCAACCACCATGATATAATAAGGGGAATGGCTGAGGATATGGCTCCATGAGTTGGGATTTGATCCTAATATAGTGCCATAGAATATGATTCGACCCAAAAGAATCTCCTCCCTCAATAATTGTCCCTTAAGAAAAGGTTATATGCACCATATTTTTCTCTAACCACACTCGCCCTCCCTTTGTGTTAGAGAAAGAGCACCATTGTATATCCTTAATAAAGTAAGGTGGAGCATTGGTGCTCCCTAAGAAAGCGTAGGGGAGCCCCACCCTTCATAAATTCCCAGAAATGTTCAAATTTTCCAAGTAAAAGGTGTGGTTCTGGACCTTAAATGGTGGGTTTTCTCTTTGAAACTGACTTAGGTATTGTGACAAATGTGTTTCATGGTGGCAATAGGTTGTGACACTGAGAAAAGTTAATGCGACACTTATTAAGGTGCATACAACAATTGAGACAATGCATGTGACACTTAACAAGGTGCATACATCACTTTGAGACACTTGTGACACTTAGGGTGCAACACTTAAGTGTGGCATTTTGATGTGTAACACTAACAAAATTGAATCTATGAGGGAATGGATAATTCCAAAAACCTTGAATATACTTAGAGGATTCTTGGGATTGACAAGATATTACCGAAATTTTTTCAATAACTATGGTCAAAGAGAGGGACCCCTAATAGAATTATTAAAGAAGGAATTATTTTCTTGGAATCAAGAAGCAACCAAATGTTTTGAAAATATTAAGGAAGCTATGTGTAAAAATCTTGTCCTAGTCGCACATGACTTAAAACAAAAAATCAATGTGGAGTGTGATGCCTTAGGACATGGAATTTGTAACATTTTAATTCAAGAAGGAAGGATCCTTTCCTTTGTAAGTAGCCAACTTAAAGGAAAAAAATTACTCAAACCCATTTATTAAAAATAAATGTTGTCCATAGTACATGTAGTTAAGAAATTCTTCCCTTACCTAATAGGAAGAGACTTCAAAGTAAAAATAGATTATGATAGTTTGAAGTACTTCTTGGACCAATGATTATCTTCAAAAGAGAAACAAAAATGAGTTACAAATATGTTGGGTTGTGACTTTGAAATTATCTACAAAAAGGGAAAACATAATGTTGTGGAAGATGCCCTTTCAAATAAAGAAGAATAAACAGAAGGTTCACTATGTGTTATTTATATTCTGCAATCTGATTGGGTGGAAGAAGAAATCATAGAATGGAAGCAAGATGAAGTGGTATGCAATATCATTAAACAATTACAATATGACCCTAGTTCATTAGATAATTTTGTATGGAAGAATTATTTTCTATGGTATCATGATCTCCTATAGTTTTTTGCAACTCAAACATAAGGTCCTTCTATAATCACAAATTTATTCTAGAGGAGGACATTCTAAATTCTTGAAAACATGCTATATTATCAAGAAGGATTTCTTCTAAGAAGGTATTAAAACTTATGTTCAAAATTTTTTGTTTGAATGTGTTGTTTTCCAACAGAATAAGGGAGAGAGGATCGAGATGCAAAATATCCTACAAACATTAGTTATACCAAGTCAATGTTTGCAAGAAGTTTCAATGGATGTTATTACAAGTTTACCCAAACTTGAAGGAAATACTCTCATCATTGCAGTAGTGGATCGAATGACAAAGTATGACAAGTTGTTCTCTCTTTCTCATCCTTTAAAATCAATTGTAGTATCCACAACATTCATCGAAATAGTTCAAAAGCTACATCGAATCAAAAAGATTATTATAAGCGACAGAGATCCAATTTTTTACAGGAAATTTTTGGACTAAATTATTTTCTTGTTTGGTACTCAATTGGCTCACAACTCATCTTACCATCCTCAATCTGATGGGAAAAATGATATTGTGAATAAATTACTTGAAGGATATATTTTTTCTTTTCATATGATAAAAAAATAGAATGGGTCAAAAGGTTTACCTTAGTAGAATGGTGGTAAAGAAAATCCCTCCATACTTCATAAAAATGTCCCCATTTCTAGAATTTTACGGATATCATCGTCCATCCATCACATCACCCTTGAAAGGGACTACAAAGGTTCAAGCAATGTAAGACCACATACAACACCAATAGGAGGTTCTAAAATTATTTAGGAACAACTTGGTCATGGCACAAAAAGGATGAAACAACAAGCAAATCAACATCCCAATAAAAATTAATTTGTAGTGGGGGATTATGTATTTCTGAGGCTACAACCATATAAGCATATGTCTCTCAAGAAAAAAAATGGAAAATAAATTATCACCCAATTATTATGGCCCCTATAAGGTTTTGTAAAGTGTTGGAAGTATGGATTACAAATTGGATTTTTCTCCATATTCACATGTGCAACTAGTGTTCCATGTTTCTTTCTTAAACAAGGTAATAGGAAACAAGATCCTAGTCCAAAATATTTTACCATAAATTAATGAAGAACATAAAATCATAATAGAACTAGAAAGAATCCTTGAAAAATGGATTAAGTAGGTGAGAAATAGAGAAATTAATAAGTTCATTGTCAAATGGAAGAACTGACTAGTGGAAGAGGTGTCATGGGAATATGATTTCTTCATGAAGAAACACCCATGGTTGGTCGAGTGTTGAAGAGAAAGGGCATGTTAATCCATAGAAAAACCCCCATGTTATGTATAAAACCCACTATTAATCCTTAGATATTGAATTATTACATTTCTAGTGTTATATTTGTATGTAGGATAGAACCCTTCATTTCATCATTTCCTTATAATTTTACCCTTTGTCTCCTATATATAGACTAAGGAGACCTAGTCTTAGGATCATCATATCTCATGTCATATTGTCTTATAAACTTTATATATTGTAAAAGGAGGATCCTGATTCATATTATATTGAGAACGAAATGAAGGAAGATATATAACAAGGAAACAAACATAGGTATTGCAAAAAACAAAATAATATAGTTAACTAAGATTCTATTAATTATGGAATGCAAAATTATATAAAATAAAAAGCACACAAACTATCTATATTGGTGGTATTTTATCCATGAATAGAGAGATGTGTTGGCTATTCCCATTCACAAGAATTTGGATATACTGAGTTCGAAAAGGTGTTTTAACATAAAGCATCAATGAGAAAATCCTAAACATACAAAAACCTAACCAATGAAGATGAAACACCAAAATTTTGGTGGGCCTCGATGTGGTTAGTTGATACATCAACTTTCTAGGGGAATTACATTTTCATACGATATTTGTTGGGGTGATCAGTAGCTCGTTTGAAATGTTTATCTAATAAGTACACATTCCAAATGGCCCAATACATGACAAAGGCATGTATTTGGTGCTTCCACATCAAAAAAGCATCTTTTTAGGGCCTCAAAATGACCCCAAAGTTTTGGGACCCAAAACCCTGTGGAAAAACTACCAAGATGTGGAACCATTATGAATTAGTGGAACAAGTAGGTGGCCACTAGTATCCACCTGGATGGGTCCTCCTCCCTTAGGAATAATTACGTTAATTTATTCCATTATAGGAGGAAATTTCTACTGAATCTGACTCTTGGTAAGCCACTTGTCGTAGTGAAGAGGTTGCCTTGCTTTGACGACCCGATAGAGTTCGATGTTCTGCTAGCGATTTCCCTTCGTCTTGGTGTTTATGATACGATCCATTATATTCTTCTCAATGTAGCTAGTATTTATTTTTGTAGGGGTTAAGTTCTAGACCACATTCAAAGTGTCCATGAGAGGTGGAAACTATGGTCAAAGTAGTTCCACACTTAATATTGGGTGAAAGACAAGGAAAGGGGGAATAATTTATTCCAAAGAGTTCTCACCCATAGTATTAGTGATGGTGTAAGGACCATATCAAAGTGGGAGGATATTTAGATGGGATCCTGTGAGGCTCTCTCTATGGAAATGAAACCACACCTTATCTCCCACCTGAAACAAGTCCACTAAGTGAAGACCCTGTGTCAAGCACCTGAAATGAAGTTCGTATGGAAAATTAATGCCCCAGAGAATTTTATGTATCAACTAACAACATCATATGCCACACAAATTTTGGCATTTAATCTTATAGGGTTATGTTTTTGGATGTTTAGGGTTTTCTCATTGACTCATTTTGTTAAAATTCATTTTTGACCTCTTTTTAATCAACTTCTTGCAAATGAGTGTAGCCAACACATATCTCTCTTGAAGGATAATCTACCATGTCAAAAAAAAATTCATTTAGGGCCTCAAAATGTCCCCAAAAGTTTGGGACCCGAAAATTTGTAGAACAAATGTCAATATGTGGAACCATTTTGAATTAGTGGAATGGGTGGGTGGCCACTAGTATCCACCTAGATCATTTTTCCGATTGAAGTGGACTATATTCCTTGACATATTATCATCTTTAAGGCATTGGATCATAACAAAATAACATGGAGTACATAGGAAGGTACCAAAGGGGATAACAAATGTAATTTTTCCATAATCATGGAATATGATCACTATGTAGCTAGAGGAAATAATATAATAATAATGGCTCTCTATGTAGCTAGAGTAAATAATATAATAATAATGGTAAGTTGGCATAAAACCCTAGGAATATTCATGATAAAGTATAAATACATAGGATTATGATTGTATTAAGGTATGTTGGATGTTTATCATTGTACTTTAGAAATCATGGCTTGTGAAGTGATTCCTTCCATAATGAGTATTTGATGGTGTTACTCCACCTTAATGGTTGTCTCTAAATTCTTATGTTGTTTGGAATGTGAATGCATTTTTTCTGTTTCTAAATTTAATAGTTTATATTTGACCTTTTATCTATTAAGTGTCATAATAAGTGGGATCAAAGGTTTTTCTTAGGAAAAAAAATGGATTTTTTTTTAATTTTATTTTTGTACATTATTGAAGGAAAAGAGAGGATGATGAAATTCAAATACATTTCTAAAACTCTCTATGTAGAATCTAAATAAATATATTATATATATGAGTTACTCTAAACACAATTCTCAAGTTCAAAAAATAATTGTCCAAATTTAAGTCTTGGAATTGAAGTTATCATTGATTAAAAATCAACTATTTTAAGAGTTTTTCAATTATGGTTGTGTAGATTATAGAATAGATATATTTCAATAGAGTTGCTATATTTCCATCAATCCAATGTCAATAGATGTAGAGTAACTACGAAATTTCATAATTGTGCTTATAATAGATATTCAATGAAATATTTAGGGATGTATTATCATTTCATGTTTTCTACCTCGAAACTGTAGCCACATTAAGGAGTTCCTTTGAAAAAAAAGTGATTTTTTTCAAAACAGTAATCCTATTTTCAAAGATATTTTTTAAAGAAAAATATAATAGTCCTGGTACTGAATAATGCATAAAGTATGGAAAGTCATTATGTCCAACTATTTGGATAATTGGACTATGTCATGGATTAAAGGATGATGTTCCCATATGGTGGAAGTTGTTTAAATAGGACAAGTTGATTTCACTTTCAAGTGAAGCCTATGAATAGGTATTTTCAAAAAGGGGATCTCATGTTGTCAAGAAGGATAAATANATTGGACTATGTCATGGATTAAAGGATGATGTTCCCATATGGTGGAAGTTGTTTAAATAGGACAAGTTGATTTCACTTTCAAGTGAAGCCTATGAATAGGTATTTTCAAAAAGGGGATCTCATGTTGTCAAGAAGGATAAATAAGGCACCAATGGTTTATTTTCATGTACAAAATTCCTATTATAGGTTCATGGATGTGTTCAACAAGAAAATTTTATTATTTCTATAAAACCTAGTAGCAAGAACAATTTCATCAATGTTAGCTTGGATAAAAAATTGCAAATCCTCGAAAACCATATTCAAAGCATACAAAAGGTAGCAAATGTTCAAATTTTCAAATATTTAAAGGTTACTATGGACAAATATGTTTTACACTTTAATTTTCATGCTATAGATATGATGAAGTTATTATTGCATACTGTTGGATGAAATCAATTGGCATAGTTAATATTAATGTGGAAAACAAGTTTATGAATATTTTATGCAAAAAATAGAAAATCACACTAGAAGATATCACTCTTACTGAAAAAAGGGTCTTGAGGTGGAACATAGATAATTCCTTGCAGGAAACTAATTGCAATACATATTGATACATTAGATGAAAATTTGGAGGTTGAATTAGAAGAAGGTAATACACATTCACATGAATAAATGACCTACAAGAGAATATAAAGGAAGAGTAATATAAGGAGATATATGACTTAAAGAAAACACAATTGATATGATCAAAGACAAAAAAGCCAATGACTAAGGTTGTTATATATCGTGAGCCACACCACTTGAGGAAACAACAATCATCAAGTAAAGGTTGTGAGCATAAAAAATGTTATTATGGATAGACTTGAAACCAAAAAATCAATTACCATAGAGGTACATAGAGGTCTACAATAAATTCATGTGGAAGTTAGAGCAACATAGTGACAATGTGGAACTAGAAGAGAAACCAAAGCAAAGATCATGGTGGTAGGGAAG
>SNQJ01S0034878.1:23636-47859 GCA_010110895.2 Picea sitchensis | reverse complement strand
TTTCTAGCTCATAGGAATTTTACATTCAACCTAACTTTTGCTAGATACCTTGACTTTTTCTCATGGCTCACAAGGTTTGACTAGGCTCACAGAGGTTGTATGTTCCCCCTGACTTTTGCACTAGTTTGTCTATGATCATAGAGGTTGTACGTTCCCCCTGACTTTTGCACTAGATTATCTATGCTCACAGAGGTTGTACGTTCTCCCTGACTTTTGCATTAGACTCACATAGCATCTCGTTCATCCTGAATTTTGGTTTGACTCACAGAGGTTGTTTGTTCCCCCTGGCTTTTGTCAATACCTCACAAGACTAGTTAATTCTCCAAATCTCCCTAGCTATCCTCAGGGTGGCCCATATGGCCTCTCATTGGAGAATGATTGTCGATGCTTCCAAATTTAACACTCCCTCTCAGCGAGGGAGTCATTCTCAGCCACACCAAGCTTGCCTCTCAGCTACACAAACTGTCTCGAGGTCAGAGGCTTGGTCAGGATATCAGCTACCTGCTCACTCGTGGCTATGTATTGTAACTTTATAGTTTTTCTCTGGACCAAGTCTCGGATGTAGTGGTACCTCATGTCAATATGTTTTGACCTGTCGTGAAATATCGGGTTCTCTGTCAATTTTATGCAACTTTGATTATCACAGTGAACCATCGTCATCTCGAGCTTGTCACCAAACAACCCAGAAACCAATTTTCTGAACCACCCAACTTTCTTGCTAGCATCACTTACTGCAATGTACTCAACCTCTGTTGTACTCTGTGCAATGGATCCCTGCTTTCATCTTGACCAAGAGATCATAGAAGATCCTAAACTGAAGCAGTATCTGGAAGTACTCTTCTGATCCACTGGGCTTCCTGCCCAGTCAACATCTGCATACCCATGCAGAAATAAACCACCACTAGATGTATATCTCAAACCATAAGTAATGGTCCATTTGAGATATCTCAAGATGTGCTTTGCTGCCACCCAATGTCATTGTCTCAGTTCATTCATGAACTGACTCATTGCAATCACTACATAGCATATATCTGGCCTAGTGTGGATCATGTACATCAATGATCCAATCAGTTGTCTATACATGGTGGGATCCACCAAATCTGAACCTGTATTAGAATCATGCAGCTTCTTCAGGTTGGTAACCATCGGAGTAGACATGGATTTGCAATCCATCATACCAAACCTCTTTAGTACATCCACTGTGTATTTTCCTTATGCCAAAAATATCTCGCCCTGCCACACTTCCAATCCTAGGAAGTAATGCATCGAGCCTAAGTCTTTCATCTCGAATTCTGAGGTTAGCTCCCTCTTACACCATGCTATTAGCCCTTCATTTCTTATTAGAAAGAGATCATCAACATACAGGATTAATATAACAGGTTGGTTACCTCTTACCTTGAAGTATAGATTTGCATTAGCATCACTTTTCTGAAAGCTCAGGCTTTTAAGAAAGCCATAAATCCTGTCATACCAAACTCTGGGAGCCTTATTAACACCATACAAGGCCTTCCTTAGCTTGCATACATGTGTGCCTTTGTTATGCAGTATAAAACCATCTGGCAGTTTGTTCCAAAGACCTCTCTTGTTCAATCTTTTCCATTCAAGAATGCTGTTTATACATCCATCTGATGTAAACACAAACCCATGCATGTTGAAAGAGATATGATGGTTCTAATAAAAGTGTATATGGCTACATGAGAAAAAAGTCTCTTCATAGTCTATTCCTTCTTTCTTAGTGAAGCCTTTAGATACAAATATTTATTTTTAACTTTTCACGCTTCCATGTTTTGCATGTTTGATTTTTATGAATCATTTTTGGAAGAAACCGTTGATTTGTCTTTTGGCATTGGCACGATGTCCCAAACATTGTTCTTTATAATCGAACCCGATTATTCCTCAAGCATGGCGTAGCTTTCATGCCATAATTTTAACTTCTTCTTCAAATGAAGAAGGTTTGGCCTCACCGTAGGCTGCTCATCGGTGCAACATAGCCTCAAACCTATGAGGCCTCTTCCTTTCCCTAAAGGTTCCTTTGGGGGATGCATTCCCCTTTGCATCCTTCACCACTATTTCTTTAAAGCCACCACGGATTCCCTTTGGTAGGAGTTCAAAGTTTCTTTCTAACATGGCGGGTTCTAGGGGCTCATTGCCAGCCCCTTCATGAGGTTCCTCCCTGCGATCATCTAACTCTTCATTTTGAGAAGAGGGTGAGTTGATGGGAATTGCCTGCGAGATCACCCTTTAAAGCTCTGGGTTTCTTAAATGCGGCTTCCTCATGGAAAGTAAGCATCTATGTTTACCTCTATTTTCCTCTGACTTGGTACATAAATCTTGTAAGCTTTGGATTTCTCACTATACCCCAAAACCCTTTCTTTCACGAGGGGTTCCATCTTTGTCCTCTTTCCTTAGGGACATGAATATACAGGACATCCAACTATCCTTAGATTCCCTACTTAGGTTTGATCCACGAGAAGACTTCTTCAAGAGTGCTTGTCCTTCAAAAGATAGCATGTGGACACCTGGTTTGAATATATACGGTAGTGGAGGTAGCTTCTTCACATAAATAATTTGGCAGATCTTTGTCAAACATCATTACTTTCACTACCTCACAAATAGTCCTATTTTTCCACTCCATGACACCATTTCAGGGTTATATGGCATCATTAGTCAAGCGTCTTGATTCCTGTTGACTTGCAGAAATCCTCAATTTGAAGAGATTCAAACTCTCCTACATTGTCTATTCCTGGGGGATTACGTTGTGTTTCCCGCATGCGCTTTCAATAAAAGCTTTATATTCTTTAATTTACATCAAATGTGTCACTTTTAGCTTTAAGAAGAAATATATTCAACATTTTCTTGATTAATCATCGATAAAATTACATAATACAAACAACCAAGGTGAGGTGTATGGGACCAACATGCAGCCGAGGAATGTGTAGGATCCTAAGATGCCACAGACTCTGTTATCACCACTACCAAAATTTAACTTTCTTTATATTTTTACCTAGCATGCATCCCTTACAAATTTCATTTTTTACTAAGAGAAATAGGGGCATGCCACGCACATGTTAATGTAGATGGAAGAGCTTTGTAATGAAGAAGTCCAAGTCTTATGTGCCACAACTTTCTTTGAATGGTGAAAATAATGAGCCAATGCCTAGGCAGGCTATCGGGCGTCACGATTCTCACATTGCGAGTTCAATGGAACATTTGTACTTAAGTGGTACCTTTAGCCCATAGTAGAGTGTCCTTGAAGAAGATCACCCAATATCCCTTGTCCTCAGGGTTGCAAGCGATAGTAGATTATTCTTGAGCCCGCAGGAACATATAATACTTCATCAGCGAAGTCTAGCCCAGTTCGTCGATTTGAACTGCTTCCATATAGCACGGCAGGTACATCCCTCGAGCTCAACTTGCTCTGCAATATATTTTGTCTCGAAATCTGAGGGGATATCCTTGTACCTTGTCATGCGCTTTGATGCACCACTGTCTACTAACCAATGTTTCAGCCCCGTGGAGGTTGAACTGGATAAGGAAGAAACCGAATAATATTATTTCCTATTTTCTTTCTCATTAGAAGGACTTTTATGAGTTCTTTTGGATTCATCATCCTCAACAATTAAGGCATGATGTTTCCCTTTCCATGGATATTAACACTAAACCAACAATCTTTGGCAAAATGACCCAACTTATTACAACTAAGGTATTTAATCTTAGATGTATCAATATTCTTGCCTTGAATGTACCTTTGATGTTTGGCTTCCATTGAGGGCCTTTCTGGAAGGGTCTGCCGTTAACTGCTTTCCCTTGAATTTTGATGCTAAATTTGAGTGCTCTTCTTTTCTTGGCTTGCTCCTAGTGGTTGTGTGACTCTCCTCCTACAGGCAATCATGCCATAACCTCAAACATGGGTTGAATCTCTCTCCCACTTACATTGGATATGAGGTCTCCCATGAAGAAGGAAGATAGTTAAAAATGGCCTGCACTAAAACATCATCGTCCAGCATGCCCGACCAAAAGCTGATCTCTGATGTAGGCTATCTTGGAACATAAAGATGCCATTCCGCCTTTCTCCATATTCAAATGCTTAATCTTATGCTTAAGTGTCCTCTTCAGACTTGGTGCTTTGTTCCTCATATAAGATTCACCAAGGTATCCATCTGGTCCTTGGCGGTCATCAATATATGAAGTCATTCTATGCATTATACTATCTTTGACTAAATCAAAGATGATTAACTTGGCCTTTGCTTGACTCTTCCTAAAATTCGTTCTTCTTGCATTATTAGTTGGTTCCTCCACCACTATGGTCACATCTTGCTCAAGATCATGCTCTTGCAAGATATTTGTTATATAGAGCTTCCACATTAATGTTGGTAGCTCGCGCCGACTATATTCAATACGGCGGAAATGGGATGATATGGTCCTGCGGAAACTAATCAAGCTTCGCTTGGATGCGTGATTTACCTACCCGATACGTAACCGTTTAACACACCCTAAGAAAGCTCACGATACCATGTTAAATTATGAAGCAGTTCTTATGTGGATTAATTCTTTATTTTCTTCAATGCTACTTTGATTCGACAACCACAGCTGCTGTTCAAATCATAATCAAATGGTAATTATGTAGATAAAGTAAACGTACATATCAATAACACATATACTGGAAACCACAATGCGAGGGAGAGAGAAAAAAACCTCATCAAACCACTGTACTTTTCTCAAAGAACTTGCCAAGATGGCTTTGACCTAACAAAGACTTACAATACCTTACTGAAATACACTTTTGGTATCATGCCTTTTTATCACTAATGTGCTCCTCTATTACTTCACCCTCAGCTTGCATATGGCTTCGTTTCAAATTGTGTTTACCAAAGCAGAGTGTTCTTGGTATTGCAAAGCGTGTTGAGAAAGTTCAACGCCCTCTTCTTATATGACTGGGGGAAGAACTGAAACAATAACTGATTCCGTATGCATTAGTCGCCTTTCGACTTCATGCTTTATTTCAAACTTAGAACTAGACTTGAGATTGGATTTACAATTCAACATTACACTTTAATTGAACTTAGAACTAGACTTGAAAGATTGACATGCCGGTTGTGAGACTCAAAACTGAACTTAAGACTTTAGTTGCAACTCAACATTTACACTTTAGTTCTAAAGTAGAACTAGACTCAAGACTTTAGTTACACCTCAACACTACACTTTGGATTCCTACAAAATGGGAACTAGACTCAAGACTTGGATTGCAACTAAGCATTACTAAAAATAGAACTAGACTCAAGACTTTAGCTACATCAGCATTACTTTAGTTGGAGCATGAGAACTAGACTCAGAACTTAGTTACAACTCTTGACAAGAATTCGAAATTCTCTTCATGGTGGATAATGGTACACATGCCAACACACTAGATCAATACAATTACATCATTTTGCAATATTAGGAATATCATTTGTTTCTAGCTCATAGAATTTTACATTCAACCTAACTTTTGCTAGATACCTTGTTGACTTTTGCTCATGGCTCACAATGTTTGACTAGGCTCTGAGAGGTTGTATGTTCTCCACGACTTTTGCACTAGTCTGTCTATGCTTCACCAGGGGTTGTATATTCTCCCTGACTTTTGCACTAATTTGTCTATGCTCACAAAGGTTATACATTCCCAGCTTTGCATAAGATAAACCAAAATATAGTTTGATACACGGTAGTTGAAGATCTTAAGAAGGAGGTGCTCTTATGAATCCTTCTTCTTCTTGAGTCTGTCTATGCATTTGTTGATTTTGAAATTGAATCTTCTTAGTGGCAAAGTGTCCCTATAATCTTCCTTATATATCTTTTATCCTTTGATTATTTCTTCATAGGTTTTTGGATTTGTTTGTATACTATTGTTTGGGCTTGATCATTTTTTTGTCCGATTGTATCCAAGTCCATACTTGTCAGAGAGATTTTTTTTGGTATTGATAATAATGTCATCGAACTTTTGAGCTATTTGCATATTTTTCTTTTTGAATATATCCTTTCTTAGTGTGACAATCTACGCTTCCAGGTTTCCAATGATCTATCCTTTCCTTCTAGTTGTTCTTTGAGTGCTTCTTCAATTCTTTTATCTTATTCTATTTGAACCTTCAATTTTGTGATCATTTGGTTACAATTCTTGAGTGTCTTTTTTCTTATCTAGTTACTTGGAGTTTCTTGTTTTCTTCTTTTCTCTTTTGATAACTTCTATGGAACTCATTAATTCTTCTCGGAGTCAACCTCTACCTCTTCAATTTCTTCTTAAGTACATGCTTCTTCATATTCTTCAAGTGTTAATTTCTTTATCGAGTCTTCTACTACCATGAATAGAATTTCTCCATGTCTCCTTTTCACTGACTTCATCTTCATCGATGATGAGATGTCTTCTTTGGTGCAGATTTTCTTGAAAACTTTGTTTGTAGTTCTTTACCTTTATATATTTTATGCGCCTTTTGAGTAACCTTCATCATTTCTCTTTTTCTTAGGGGACATTTGTCATCAAAATGACCAATACCATCACAACTAAAACAAATTAAAGGAAGCTTACCTCTATACCTCTTGTTGGTTCTAAGTGTTGGTCTTTTGGCCGAAGTTGGCTATTTCTTCGTCATCTTCTGAGATGTCGTTGTTTTTGCTATATTCTTCTTGTTGTTTTTCTTTTACTTTGATCTTTTAGATGCTTTGAAGGCTTCTTCTTTACATCACGGATTTTCTTGTTAGGTTCTCATCTCATGTTGTGAAGATTCATCTCGCGGTCCATGCTTACTTATTGAGTTTAGATCGATCTTTCTTCTTCTGAGTGCGATATCTTAGGGTTGAATCTCATAGGAAGAGATCTTGGTGCCTTTTGAACAATTATTAGTTCTTTAATTTCTTCCTCTCAATCCATGATTTCATTCACTATTTCATCACGACTCTCATAAGAAGTAGGTTATGATATATTCATCTTCCTTCATTTTAGTTGTTGAAGGCTGACCTCGTAAGTTTGAATATTTGTTTCTTTGACTTTTTAATATCCTTCATAAATATTTAGCTTGTCCCAAATCTCTTTTGCTTTTACATAATGTGAAACTTTGGTGAATGTTGTATCAACTTGAGACCATTCAAAGTGCATTTTTGGCTTTGAATTATTCTCAAGTTCAACTGCTTTGTCATTTGTTGGTGGGACTTGCTAGCGGTGTTGTGTATCCATCTACAATTGATTGCCAAACTTGAAATCCATGTGCACATATATATGTCTTCATCCTTATGCTCAAAAGCATGCCCATGTCCATCAAGCGTGGTATTCCATTTTATATCTGAGGTTGGTACTCTCCATGATCTAGGTGGTTAAGTGATTTGAAGGAACCACATACTTTCACGATACCAATTGTTTGTTGGATTACTGAGGAGGGGGTGAATTAGTAATAGCATAATTATAATCCCTTTTTTCTTTAAATTTGTAGGAATTTATTAACTTAACTTAATGAATTAAAAAAATAAACAATCACCCACACATACACAATACGCAGGTGTTTTATGTGTGGAAACCTAATGCGGGAGAAAACCACATGTAATGTTTTTTTTCTTATATGTCTTAAAGAATTACATTCATTGGAAGCACCAACTTCCTTTATTTTCAAATGCAACTAGAAGGAGGATCCAGCCTCCTAGTTTCTCAGGCTGGCTTTGAGGCTCAACTCCCAATTCTGCGGCTACAGCAGGAAGGGCTATTGTTCTCAGAGTACAACGGAGGTGGCTACAACCACATGCCCTTGATAAATCACCGCCACTCTGAAGTAGAAGTAGAATGATGGAACCAACTGTCACACTTCCTCAGCACATGAGATATGCTGCTATAAACCTGTATCAATAAATCTATACCATGCATCGACCATGCACCAACTGTACCTCAGCACTGTAATCAACATACAAAACAAATTGCATCAACCATGCACCAACCACATTATATAAACAACTATTAATCAATCTATACCACAAACAGATGCATCCAACCGTAATAACGAGTATGTACCAATCATGTCAACTAATCATCAATATGTCTGGAGCATCATCAACTACACACCTCATGTGTGCCAACTCATCAACTACTTGTCTCAACCATGTACTCAGCATGTACCTCAACCAAAGCCCTCATCAATTTCATCATATACAAATCTGATTTGTAGCTCTGTAATAGACACAGTGTATATGATCACATTCTTATAAACCTTCCCTTAACTTTAACAACAAAGAGACTAGCATTTTCATCCAAACTTTTCAACTTTAGTCTCACATGCCTAGTTTTAGTTTAGTCAACAACCCTAACTTGAAGTAAAATAACTTTGAAACTGTAATGTTTAAAGATCTGAAACTAATACCACGATCTTTTAGTGTTTATGCAATTCATCGGGTGTCACTACTTGGAACCTCTGGAAAAGAGTTATAGTAAAAATGGAAGACCTTTATGAAGTGCCCATACGACATACTAATTTAGTGCTCTGAAACTTATTTTAGAAGCATAATACAAGCGTACCCTAACCAAAATTTTTGGTATCACTAAATTTGGATACTCAATAAATAATTTATGATTGTTTTACACGAAACACTTGTTTTTTGACTAGTTTTAGGACTAGCCACAAACCCTATTATTTCCTGAGTGTAACTCCCCAAATTAAAATACAATGAAGCACCAGTTGAATTTTTTACCACATATATGCAGGTATGTTTTCTCAATGGAATAGAAATTTCATGGTATGAATCATTATAGAAAACAATTTATAGTGAAATGGTGAGATGACATGAAATAATATACCTTAGAAGCACCATCAAATAATTTATCCTTCCTTGTATTTTAGGCCTTCTTTTCTTCACGCTTCCCTCGGAAATTAGGCTTAAAAGATATCCTTTGTTTACCTCAAACACCTATAAATATTCAATATTCTCCAAGTTTATTTAAAATGAGAGAACCTCTTATTTATGCTCTCAAAGTAGCTTCGACCATCTTCTAGGTCCTTGGCCCACTTTCCTTATTTTAGGGGTTAACCCACTTCCTAATTTCTCCATTAAATTTATTATTGAAATAATTTATTTTGTATTCACTTTTAATTACAATACACTCATCACTTCCTTTATTATTTACCTTTTAAAGTCTCTTAAAAGCCACTTTGACTACTTTGACCTTTTGGGGCTTCTGAATTGACATATGAGGGTCCTCCAACCCATTTGGGCTATAAAATCCTAAAACAGGTGAGGGTTATGTGACATTCCCCACATATCACAATAAATGGTATGACATTTATCCATCTAGAATAGTATTACCTTCAAATATGAGAATATAAATCATACTGTATCCATCAGAAATGAAACTTGGGTCCATTACCCAAACACAGGTTCTCCAACTTCACATGGTCCTTAACTCTCTAGGTGAGGAGTTATGTGACGTTATACATACCAGGAAATGGAATGAAAAAGAATCCATATAGGATATTTTCACGCACAAATTCAGGAATGAAAAGAACTATCCATATAGGATAGTTTTCCTAACAAATTCACTATCCTTCATCTCATTATTCCACAACTAAGCATGGGTTTTCTTACTCCACAAAACATCTTCCCGTGAGGGCTTTCACCATAAGGGGACCACTTTGGAGTTCATCCATATTTACTTCTTATCAACCATGACAAAAAAATGAGTCATATTTACATCAAACAATCTTGGGTCCATTACCCAAACCTTTTTTCTATGGGGCTTTCTTCAAGGGTTGACATCAATGACAACCAACCTGAATCAAAAGATTTAATTCTCACAGGGAGTTATTCATCTATGATTTAGAGTATTCAGCAAGCATTGATGGGATAGTTTGATATGACAGATCTGGGACTTTTGAATTATTTTCTTGGACTACATGTTTTTTAGTCTTCTAAAGGAATCTGAATTTTTCAGTAAAAGTATGCACTTTATTTACTTCAGCACTTTGGCATGGTCGATTGTAAACCTGCCTATACTCCATTTCAATCAGGAGTTACCCTTTTTGCCAATTTCTCCTCACCAAGTGTTAATCCTTTGTTGTATTGAAAACTGGTTGGGAGTTTGTTGTATCTGACTCATACATGTCCTAACATATATTTTGCAGTAGGACTTGTCTCTCGGTTCTCTCAAGATCCTCGTGAGAGTCACTAGAAGGCAGCAAAGTGCATTCTGAGGTACATTCAAGGTACTACCAATTTTGCAATTTTGTACTCTTCCGGTGCTTCTCAGCTTGTGAGCTTCATTGACTCTGATTGGGATGGTTCGGTTGATGATCGAAATTCCACATCTAGCTTTTTCTATTGTCTTTCCTTCCAGCTATTACATGGTCTTGCAAAAATCAATCTCCAACTTCTTTATCCTTTGCGGAAGTTGAGTATCGTGTTGCATTTATTTCTAGTCAGAAGGTTCTTTGGCTTTGACAAATACTAACATAGTTTGACATTCAACAGGATCATCCCACCACTCTTTGGTGTGATAATCAAAGTGCCATACACATTTCTGGCAAACCCAATGGAACATTAACGAACCAAACACATTGAGATCCACATGCACTTCATTAGACAACTCATCCAAGATGGTGTTTTCAACTTGCAGTATATTCCTACTGAAGCACAAGTTGTTGACATATTCACTAAACCTTTGGCATCACCTCGTTTTCTTCAGCTACGATCGATGATTGGGGTGAAGGAAGTTGTCTCTGGGGGGTTATCTTGAGACCTCCTACCTTCACTTTTTTATGTTTTTTCTCTCTTTAGGGGAGGAGATTTTTCCTACGAGTTTTCTCCTTTTCTCCACTTATGAGAGTTTTTATTGGGTACCTTAGCATGCCTAGTATCCATGCCCATTGTTTTTAGGTATTTTGTACTTCCCTAAGTTGCACTGATCCAAAAATGAAGGTATTGATAAGAAAATGACATTAACTTGATTCTCATGAATGATTTAAGAGTTCAACCATCATTAACCATGCTGTAAATAAGATAATATAACATTAATAATAAAGAGAAATAGACACAAAGAACTCCTTAATGTAGTTCACCAATGTGTGGCTACGTCTCTGGGCCCAATCGCCCATCCTTCGCCCTTGCAAATCGCCTAGCTCATCCAAAAAATGCCCAACACGCCAAGCTTGTCTGGCAAAGATCCAGTTCATCCATCAAAGGTCCAGCTTGTCCGGTCGATTTGAAGGTTATTCCATCGATCTGGTGGGCATTATCCAGAATTCCGAGAGAAAATCGAAGGTGCAGCAAAGCGCCCAGCTTATCCAGCTCCTTCACCTTCAGTTCCGCGAACACCTTTGGGTTGTTGGACAACCCCAGTGGGTCCAAGGAGATAAATAACGAGCGACTAGCCATGTTCTCCATGTTCGGCTTCTTCTTGCAGGAAACCCTAACTGGTAAGGTCCCTATTGAAAATCTGTTCGACCACTTGGCGGATCCCACTGCCAACAATGCCTGGACATACACCAACAATTTCGATCCTGACAAATGACGTGAAGTGATGGAAAATAAAAGAGGCATGTTATATCTGTATCATACATTTGCCGACTTTTCCTGTTAATAATCTGACCTTTTTTGCACCTATTTCAACATTACAGTATTTAAAAATCATAGGCTCTAACCTTACACTCCAGATCCAACACTTTGTTCGGTCTTGTTTGTAGGAAAAGATAGTGGTACATTTGCCTCTGGTATTGTTATTCGAAGAAATTCAAAAGCTGTTAAATGTTGTTGTAATTTTTGAGCTCCTTGTTTTGAGATTGGGATTTCGTTATTATTTTCAAAGATAAGCAGACGAGGAACTGTGTTTATTTCTTTGTATTTTTAATGGCGGAGTTAAGGATTGTTGATCCCTTAACTCCCCATAACTATCATACATGGAAACTTAAGATGCAACACTTGTTGCAATCAAAAGGGCCATCGCAGATGTTAGTCGAGGCTGAACCTATGTTATCGAGGAAAAATCCATGGGCCGCATTGGTTTGTATGCTTCAGATAGGTTGTTGTTGCACATATCTGATTATAAAACACCGAAAGTAAGTTGAGACAAGTTGGCTTCCTTATTTGGAAAAGTAAACGAACTCTGAGCTCTAGAATTGGAATCGGAGTTGTCATTACTGGTACAAGATGAGCATGCATCTATTGAAGACTATCTTACCAAATTCAGGTTACTAATGACACAACTAAAAAGGCTTGGAAAAACTAAACCACATGAAGAGTGCATCTTCTTGATTTTATCCAAGATAAAAGGTCCTTATCATGTATTTTCTTCTGCATTTTATTCTTCTATGGATGCAGTGGGAAGTGAGTTTAAAATTCCTTTCTTTGATCTTTTATGTGAGCGTCTTACTAGAGAACAATCTAAGCTTACTCAATTAGATTCTCTTTCTGGCTCTAACAATAAGGCTCTTGTGGCTCATACCTCCAAACATAAGCAAAGGACTCACTATAAGAAAAAAAAGATTATGCTCCATCTTGTGAGTCTACCTCCAAGACTCGGTAGAAAACAAAACCTTTTCCTCCATCTTCCAAGTCCAGTGAGTCTTCCTCCAAGACAAGGAAGAAGAAGTTAAATGACACATGTAGTTTTTGTGACGGACTTCGGCATGTAGAATCTAAATATTGGTTGAAACTTGAATCTTTGAATGAAGCCATGAGGAAACATAAGATTTCAGTGCCCAAGCCTTCTTCTACTAGTAAAGGACATGCTTTATCAGCTAAAGCCTTGTATGCATCTTCAGATAGTTGTATACTTGATTCTGGTGCTTCACACCACATGACTCATTCTCATGAGTTGTTGTCTTCTACATCTGAATGTAACATTTCACAAATTGTAGTTGGAGACTCTACACAGATGGATGTTTTTGGATATGGCACAATGCAGTTAGATAAAGGGTGCATTAATGATCTTGTTCTTGTTCTTGATATCTCTACAAATCCTCTCTCTATCTATCAGATTTGTCATTTTGGTAATGGAAAAACAATAGAGTTTTCTCCTAATTATATAATCATTAGAGAAATACAAAATTCAAACATTGTTGTTGCATCTAGAAAAGTAGATCATAGTTCTTGATTGTATAAGTTATTTTCTTTTGAGTCATCCTTCGATTCCTCTTTCATTGCACATGTCGATGCTTTGAGTAGGCTTTGGCATGAAAGATTTGGACATCTCAACTACAGATATTTGCAGCAGTTGAGCACACACAAATTGGTGATTGGTCTCCCTAAAGTTTCTTGTATTGATGGAGTTTGTCCAGGTTATGTCCTTGGAAAACAACATCAAGATCATTTTCCTAAAGGAAAAGCATGGCATGCTACAACACCTCTTGAGTTGGTGCATAGTGATCTCATGTCATTTCCAACTCGCTCATTTTTTGGGGCTAAGTATGCACTCACTTTCATTGATGACTTCTCACATCGCTATTGGGTGTACTTTCTTAAGTACACAAGTGAGGTCTTTGCTACTTTTAAAAACTTCAAGGCCTTTGTTGAGAAGCAATCATCTATTTTTATCAAGAAACTATGCACATATAATGGGGGGAGTATGTCAATCAAGAATTCATATATTTTTGTTGAGAACATGGCATTCAACATCAGCTCACTATTCCCTGCAACCCTCAGCAAAATGGTGTTGCCGAAAGAAAGAATCGAACACTGAAATAAATGGAAAACTATATGATTCAGTCCAAGAACATGGCACATTCCTTCTAGGCTGAAGCAGTAAACCAGGAAAATTACATTCATAATAGGATGCTTCATCGAGAAGTACTGCATAAGATTCCAGAGGAAGCTTGGAGGCATGTTAAGCCTGATGTCTCTACTTTTAGAGTATTTGGCAGTCCAATAGGGGCCTTAATTCCAATTGAAAAGCGCAAAGCTATGGAGAAGAAAATCCAACCATTGATATTCGTTGGTTATTGTGAGGACATGAAAGCATATAGGTTATTTGAACCTATTACTAAAGAAGTCTTCTTTCGAAGACTTGTCCATTTTGATGAAGGATTCAACCCCACATCAAATACTTCTCTATATTCAGATTGTCATGTTAACAATGGTATTGAACATGTTGACAATTTTTCTTTAGAAGATGATGATGACCATTTTGAAGTTCAACATCAACCAAAAAAAAATCTACCACCTGCACCAACAAAGCATGAGCATCCTGAACAGGAACAAATTGATCAAGAACATGAACAACTTGATCAAGAAATGCATCTCAGGAGGATGTTTCGTGAGAGAAAGAGGCCTGATAGGTATGGCTATGAGCCAACTGATTTCATCTATTCTACCTCATCCTCTTCCCCTATTTAGTCACAAAGAATAGGTGTCACTTTTTTTAGTCATACTATCTCAAATGATCCACAAATATTTTATGATGTTGTTGTAATACCTGAATGGGATGCTTCCATGATAGAGGAGTATTCTTCATTAATAAATAATCACACATGGGATCTCATTTCTCTTCCAATGGGACGAAAACTAGTTCGTTGTAAATGGGTCTATAGGACCAAATGTGTAGCAGATGGATCTGTTGACAAGCATAAGGCACATCTTGTGGCCAATGGATTTTCACAAGTTGAAGGGATTGATTACTCTGAGACTTTTTCCCTTGTTTCCAAGATGAATTCTATACACCTTGTCCTTTCACTTACTTCTTCCCAGGGCTGGTCAGTCTACTGGATGGATGTAAAGAGCATATTTTTGCATGGCGATTTAGATGAGTAAATCTACATGGAGAAGCCTCTTGGTTTTGTGTAGGATCCTTCTCTTATTTGTAGGCTCTGATGTTCTCTGTATGGTCTCAAACAAGCTCCTCAAGATTGGTATGAAAAGATGGATAGTTTGGGTTTCATCATTGTCATTTTCATCCTATAGTTTACACTAAGAGGCAAGACACTGATCTCTTGATTCTGGTTTTGTATGTGGACGATTTTGTTGGATTACTGAGAGGGGGGGTGAATCAGTAATAGCGTAATTATAATATTTTTTCTTCAAATATTGTAGAATTATTATCCAATAATGAGTAGTAAGAAATATAAAATCACACACATACATAGCACACCAGTGTTTTACATGGAAACCCAAATCGAGAGAAAACCACGGAATACTTTTTCTTATATGTCTTGAAAAATTACATTCATTGGAAGCACCAACTTCCTTTTTTTTCCAACTGCAACTGGAAGGAGGCTCCAACCCTCTAGTTTCTCAGGCTACAACCTAAGGGAAGCTACTCCTCAATTCGCTAGCTACAACCAGAAAGAGGCTACAACCCCCTATGTTCTCTGACTACAACCAGAAGGTGGTTACAACCACCTGTCCTTGCCCCGTCCTGCCCCCCTGAAGTAGAAGTAGAATGATGGAACCACTGTCACACTATGACTGTGAGATATACCACTGTAAACCTGTACCAATAAATCTGTACCATGCATCAACCTGTACCTCAACATGTAATCAACCTGTACCATAAACAAGTGTTAAATTATGAGCCTGATTTCTTATGCGAATTAATTCTTTTATTTTCTTCAATACTTTGATTCCAGCTTAATACACTTCAACAATTTCAAATCATAATTGAATAGCAATAATTATGTAGATAAGTAAACATGCATATCAACAACACATATACCCTGGGGAAACCCTGTATAGGGAGAAAAACCCCAACAAACGATATTCCTTTATTGCATTGATAATGTAATATCTCTTACAAATATCCACCATGAATGTACTTCTCTCAAAGAGCTTTCCAAGATGACTCTGACCTGACAAAGACTTACAAGACCTTACTGAAATACACCTTTGATATGCTGCCTTTTTATCACTGATGTGATCCTCTATTACTTCACCCTCAACCTGCATATGAAAAATATGTTTCAAAATTGTGTTGCAAAACTGTGTTGCAGAACTGTATTGCAAAACTGTGTTGAGGAGAGGGTTCAACCTCTTCTTATATAGGCTAAAGAGGGGAAGAGGAGAAGCTCGAAATAGTAACTTGATTACATGCATTAGTCATAACTCAGCTTCATGCTTTAGTTCGAACTTAGAACTTGTTGGCAGCCAATTCACATTTTCTACTGTCCTTATAAGCTGCCTACACCAATGTTTTGCAAACCTTAATTTTTCGTCGCAATTCTCAAATAAACGACACTTTTATTTTTGCACTATTTACACACTTACCTTCATTCTTGTTTTCACGACTATAAGCGTGAAAACTTGGTCTTTCGAAGTCGCATTAAAATCTTCATTGAATTGTCGTTATCATTCTTGTCGATATGCCCATTGCATTTACATTTTACTTATCATCATGCAGTTGGCAAAACCCTTTTGATCTGTACTCATTTGACATTCTTTGATTTCGTTTCATGAGTGATTGAGTTTGTGATACATTGGTGATTGGATTTACATGTTATTTGATCAATTCACTTGGCATATTGATTATATGAAAAATCATTGGTGTTATGGTTTAAACCCTTGGTGTGAATCGTTTCATACAACACTTGGTATTGGTTTCGATTTGTGTGTTTGGTTTTAAAACTATGGCATAACTTTTGATTGCACGAATGGTTTATCCACTTACCAAAGGTTTCGATTGATTGATTGAAGTGGCATAGTTGTAACACATATGCGTTGTGATTTGAATAGTTGAAAGCACCGACGGTTGTACCATGGTAATCACTATTCTACATGGACAGAAATAGCTCCACCACCTTCGCGCGATATGTCATTAATGCCTTCCCTTGTCCCTGTTTCACCTCTGCTAGCATCGGGTAAGCATGTGAGCATTCTTCTCCTGTGTATGTTGCGTTCAAACCCTGGCTCGTTCACTTCACTCACCGTGTACTCTTCTCCATGGCACTGGTGGTGCGAATTGAGCCGAACGGTAGTCAAGCCCTGCTACTGTTCGATAACGCCCAGAAAGATTTACAAGATAATGGTTGGCTCACGTTTGTACATAGGTTTGAGGGTTTTAATTTGTTTGTTGCACAATAGTTCGCCCTAACTTTTGATGGGTGTAGGGCCAAAATAGGTGACATTCAGCTTGAAATCAGTGAAGAGTTCATTAGCTTTGCCACAGGATTAGCAGCCACGGGCCAACGATGGTTTAAAAACTCTAAAGTTGATGAGGTGCCATGGCCGTTACTATTCGTCTCACGAAAGTTCACATCCTGTGACAGAGGTATGCCTATTTCCATGCTTAAACCAAGGTGGCATGATCTTTTGATAGTGGTTAAACAATTTGTGACCTGTGAGGGTCGGTATGGACTGGTTTTTCTTTATCACCTTCGACTGTTAATGAATTTCATGGGTTATCCATTGAATATGCCATTTTATTTCCAGCGTAGTCTTTATAAAATGGCTAAGAGGTTTAAACGAGAGAAGGCCGATAGTAGCTTGTTTCACCATGGCCTTATCAGACTCATCGTCGTTCATCATTTAAACCTCCATGGCGATAGTTGGCAAGCTTTTCTCTCTCGGAATGGTTTTGTTGATTCAGAGTCTGTCCAAGTTGATAAGTCTGTGGTTAGTGAGACTAAGGTCGGGCCACCCGTGCCTTTTCATGCCCTTCTACTCTCTCCCAAACCCTCGGTCATCCTTGATATTGACCTACCCGACGTTATAACAGATAAGGTTGAGGCTGTAAAAAAGCCTGTGAGCAAGAAGGTTAAGGGTAACCCTACTGTCAACAGAAAAGGTAAAAAGAATGCTCGACTCATATCGAGACTAGCCCGGAATAAACCTAAGCCAAATGCTGAGCAGAATCCCATAGTCCTCAATGAATATTCTGACTCTGATATCGAGCGCTTCCTGGCTAGTGAGTACCCTTATTCCCATGGTTTGTGCTCCGAGCCACCCTATGACTTTGTTTCTAATTTACCCCCTTGCCTAAAGAACAATCCTAGCTACCCTGGGATTAAGCTTCCTAGTGAAACCCTCGGTGATTTAACCAAACCCTCGACTGTTATTTCGAAGCCCGGGCAGTCGTCATGTGACCAATGTAATGTGTGGTTGGAACGCTACTATACCGACGTTCCCTTATTACAGTTGAAAATCAAATCGTTGGAAAACCAAGTTACAGTATTGACAAGCCAAAGGGACAAGCTTCAAGCTAATGACAAGAAGCAGAAAACCTCTGGTTCCATCGTATTTAGGAATGTCGAATCGCCTACAGCCTTCGTAAATTCCAAACTGTCATGACCAAGTTGTCTGCTCATTATCCAGGTATGAATTTCGATATCAATTCAGTTCTATGAATTGCTAGGATTAATATAATGAATTGAGTTTGGTTTTCAAATAGCTCTGTCCATTGTTCGAAATGACTCTGTCATAGCCATAGCAAAAACAATTATGGTGTGGATCATGTACATTGTTTTCGTTTTACTAAAATTAAATGAAGTGATGATTTGGTTACAAGATTTGGTCGTGCCCAGTTTAGCAATTGATTGGTTTTCATTGGGTTCGTTTCGTTTGTCTGTTGGTTTGAATTAACGAAATCAGTGGTTTTTTGCTTTCGCTTGGATTTTTTTTGTATCTAACCTGAACAGGAGGTTTTTACGCTAAAATTAGAACACGGTTCTATTTTGATTTAACATGATATTGCTGTCATTGGATATCAACGGCTTTGATTTAGTTCTTGTGATTTGATTGCTGAGACGATTTCATAGGATTGAAATGGCTTGATAAATACGATGTAGTCTATTAAATTGAAAAAACGACTCTGTTTTGTCAACATTTTCGTTTGGATTTGGATTGTATTTGACCTGTACAAAAGATCTCTTCACCGAAATCATGGAACTGTGTTGATTCATAACGACTATGTTAAACTCAAACCGTTTGATTCGCTCTTGTTTTGATTGGATTGCTGCATATCTTGAGTTAGCACGGTTTTTTTTATGAGTTGGATTCGTATCAAAAATAGACTTGATGCTGCTCTGTTGATTTTAATTTTCAAAACGAGTTTGTTAAACTCAGATCGACATATGTTATCTCTGTTGATTTCGTATGAGAAAATTTGGTTAATAGTTCGTTTTGAAATGAATTCAAGTAATGATTTCGTTGAATGTCAATCGATTTTGTCTGCCCCCAATTGGCAATAACAAACGATTGGACGAATCCCACAGACCCTGTTATCAACCGATTAATTCCATTATTTCGGTTGTGATAATTTACATACCAGTTTTGATTTGATTCGCTAATAGAATGGATCGTTTGTTATGTTTAAAATAGTCCGATCAATTTGAGAAAACAATCATGTTAATTTGGTTTGGATTCGAAGTGATCTTGTGGATAGTTGAAGCAACCTTTTGTGTTGATTTCAATTGGTCCATGAATCGATTTCACTATTGTCGGTTATCCAATATGATTATGTATACCCGAATTGGTGATAACATATGGAACATAGTACATGCATCTCTGTAATCATTTGATTGATCTTAGTCTCAAATTAGTATAACAATTTCGATTTGAATGACTCGTTTGTCTTTCAAATAGCAATTAGATACTTGCTAATAATTTGAATTTAATTCTTTAAAATTCAAATTGATTTTAATACGATTCTGTTTTTTATTTAGACCAGCTACAAAATCGCAAGATTCTGTAGCTAGTCTTTAGAATTAGATTTTTATCAATTCTATCAACAAAATATCCTCTTAACTTGTCCATTTTTTACCTCTTTCAGGTACATTCGAATTGCATTGGACATGCTGTGGCAGTCTAGGAGATATTTGTGTGATATAGTTTTATTTTTAAGTTGTTAGTTTGAGTTAGAGATAGAAACTTGGGAGATTTTCCCAGATTTGTGTAAACAGTTTTGATAACTTTCACAGGGATGTTTTACCCTGTGGGAGGTCTTTAAATACTTATTATTTTTTGTAATAAGGAGCATCCTCACTTGTGGGAGAACCAGGCTATGGATTTCTGATACAAACTGAGACGAGAGTTGATGTCTTGTAACATCTTTTGCTTTCAATATATCAAACTTTTGTTTCAAGTTTATGCATATCAGTTTGCAGTTGATTATAGACTACTTTAGCTATCATAATCTATTGCAGGATGATATGATTTGATTAATGTGTTATCCATATATGATCTCTTTCATTATTTAAAAATACAGCAATTACTTTGTTTCAGTTAATGAATCACAGATTTCTCTTCTTCGTTAATTGAATCATTTTGTATAGATCTTTGCATACAGATTTATCTAACTGTGAAGATTTATAAATCATAAGGTTGTTGTAAATTTTTATGTTTTGTTTGTCCTGTAATTTTATTTGAAGAGCACAATTGCTTCTAGTTTACGAGAAGCTCGTGGATAATTTGGTGTGGGTTTCCTCCCTCCGATCAGCTAAGACAATTATTACATACAGGACAAACCTGGAGCGTTCCTTCAGGTCAGTTTGTTATCTATTTGATAGTTAATTTGTTAGTATAATTTAAGTAGTTTAGTTAGATATATGTGTAGTTTAGATTTGTAGTTAGAGTTAGTATATTAGTTGTTTAGTTTAGATAGTTTTTATTTTATTTCTTTTTCATAAAATCAAAAAAATCAAAAAACAATAGCTCTCGCTGTCTTAGGACAGAATATAAATGAGTTTTTCAGGATTCCATTCAAATCTGTAAATTGTAAATATTGTACATTTGTGAATAAGATTTATTTATGTTAGTAGTTAGATATTTAATTTCTTAGAGTTAACATAGTATTAGATAGTAGATTAGAATAGCTAGATTTGTTTAGTTTGTTTTAATAGTTGTTTTTAGTTAGATTAGTTATTTTAGAGTAGTTTCTTTTTGTTTTCCTAGGACTTAGATCGGCTAACGGAGCCGTTAAACCCGTCAGGGTGGGTTATCCCAAACGGCTTGGGTTATTAGACAACCCCGGACCGGATCCACTTTCCCAGTTGATGAACGGTCAATTTCGCCCGTCAACAGAACTAGACTTGAGATTGGTTACAACTCAGCATTACACTTTAGTTCAAACTTAGAACTAGACTTGAGATTGGCACGCTTTAGTTCGAACTCAGAACTAGACTTAAGACTTTAGTTGCAACTTAACATTACACTTTAGTTCTAAAGTAGAACTAGAATCAAGACTTTAGTTGCAACTCAACATTACACTTTAGTTCTAAAATAGAACTAGACTCGAGACATTAATTGCAACTCAACATTACTAAAATAGAACTAGACTCAAGACTTTAGTTGCAACTCAACATTACACTTTAGTTCTAACATATAACTAGACTCGAGACTTTAGTTACAACTCTTGACAAGGAAATTTGATATTCTCTTCATGGTGGATAATGTTTACATGTGCCAACGCACTAGATCAATACAATTACATCATTTGTAATATTAGGAATATCGTTTGTTTCTAGCTCATAGGAATTTTACATTCAACCTAACTTTTGCTAGATACCTTGACCTTTTCTCATGGCTCACAAGGTTTGACTAGGCTCATAGAGGTTGTATGTTCCCCCTGACTTTTGCACTAGTTTGTCTATGCTCACAAAGGTTGTACGTTACCCCTGACTTTTGCACTAGACTGTCTATGCTCACAGAGATTGTACGTTCCCCCTGACATTTTCATTAGACTCACATAGCATCTCGTTCGTCCTAACTTTTGGTTTGACTCACAGAGGTTGTTTGTTCCCCCTAGCTTTTGTCAATACCTCACAAGATTGGTTGATTCTCCAAATCTCCCTGGCTAGCCTAAGGGTGGCCCATATGGCCTCTCATTGGAGAATGACTGTCGATGTTGCCAAATTTAACACTCCCTCTCAACGATGGAGTCATTCTTAGCCACACCAAGCTTGCCTCTCAGCTGCACAAACTATCTCGAGGTCAGAGGCTTGGTCAGGATATCAACTACCTGCTCGCTCGTGGCTATGTACTGTAACTTTATAGTTTTTCTCTGGACCAAGTCTCAGATGTAGTGGTACCTCATGTCAATATGTTTTGACCCGTCGTGAAATACTGGGTTCTCTGTCAATTTTATGCAACTTTGATTATCACAGTGAACCACTGTCATCTCGAGATTGTCACCAAACAACCCAGAAACTAATTTTCTGAGCCACACTACTTCCTTGCTAGCATCACTTGCTGCAATGTACTCAACCTCTGTTGTACTCTGTGCAATAGATCCCTGCTTTCATCTTGACCAAGAGATCATAGCAGATCCTAAACTGAAGCAGTATCTGGAAGTACTCTTCCGATCCACTGGGCGTCCTGCCTAGTCAACATTTGCATACCCATGCAGAAATAAACCACCACTGGATGTATATCTCAAACCATAAGTAATGGTCCCTTTGATATATCTCAAGATGTGCTTTGTTGCCACCCAATGTCTCTGTCTCGGTTCAGTCATGAACTCACTCATTGCAATCACTGCATAGCATATATCTGGCCTAGTGTGGATCATGTACATCAATGATCCAATCAGTTGTCTATACATGGTGGGATCCACCAAATCTGAACCTGTATCAAAATCATGCATCTTCTTTAGGTTGGTAACCATCGGAGTAGACATGGATTTTCAATCCATCATACCAAACCTCTTTAGTACATCCAATGTGTATTTTCCTTGTGCAAGAAATATCTCGCCCTGTCTTTGCCACACTTCCAATCCTAGGAAGTAATGCATCAAGCCTAAGTCTTTCATCTCGAATTCTGAGGTTATCTCCCTCTTACACCATGCTATTAGCCCTTCATTTCTTGTTAGAAAGAGATCATCAACATATAGTATTAATATAACAGGTTGGTTACCTCTTACCTTGAAGTATAGATTTGCATCAACATCACTTTTCTGAAAGCCCAGGCTTTTAAGAAAGCCATCAATCTTGTTATACCAAAATCTGGGGGGCTTCTTAAGACCATACAAGGCCTTCCTTAGCTTGCATACATGAGTGCCTTTGTTATGCAGTATAAAACCATCCGGTTGTTCCAAAAATACCTCATGTTCAATCTTTCCATTCAAGAATGTTGTTTTTACATCCAACTGATGTAGTTTCCAACCAAGTACGGAAGCTAAAGAAATAATAGCTCGAATGGAGGTATACCTGGCTACAGGAGAAAAAGTCTCTTCGTAGTCGATTCCTTCTTTCTGAGTGAAGCCTCTGGCTACAAATCTTGCTTTGAACTTTTCCACACTTCCATCAGCTGCATGTTTGATCTTATAGATCCATTTGGAAGAAACCACTGATTTGTCTTTTGGCCTTGGCACAATGTCCCAAACATTGTTCTTTCTAATAGACCAGTATTCCTCAAGCATGGAATCCTTCCATACTTGTAATTTATCTGCTTCTTCAAACGAATAAGGTTCGACATCACTAATGTTGCTCATCAGTGCAACATAGCATCCAAACCTATGAGGCCTCTTCCTTTCCCTGAAGGTTCCTTTGGGAGCAGCTATCCTTTCTACTTCCCGCACTATTTCTTTAAGCCACCCTGGATTCCTTTTGGCTAGAGTTTCTTCAAGAGTTCTTTCTAACACTTCAGCGGGTTCTAGGGGCTCATTGCTTGGCCCTTCATGAGGTTCCTCCCTCTGATCATATGACTCTTCATTTTCAGAAGAGGGTGAAGTTGACTGAACTGCTTCTGAATCCTGTTGAAGCTCTCTGGATTTCTTAAATGTGGCTTCCTCATGGAAAGTCACATCTATGTTTACGTCTATTTTCCTCTGACCTAGTACATAAATCCTATAAGCTTTGGAGTTCTCATTGTACCCCACAAAAACCCCTTTCTTGCTTGAGGGTTCCATCTTTGTCCTCTTTTCCTTAGGGACATGAATATACACAGGACATCCAAATATCCTTAGATTCCCTACTTGAGGTTTGATCCCTGAGAAGACTTCTTCAGGAGTCTTGTCCTTCAAAATAGCATGTGGACACCTATTCTGAATATACACGGCAGTGAAGGTAGCTTCTGCCCATAAAGAATTTGGCAGATCCTTGTCAAACATCATTGCTTTCGCTGCCTCACAAATAGTCATATTTTTCCTCTCAGTAACACCATGTTGCTGAGGATTATATGGCATGATCAACTGTCTCTTGATTCCTGCTGACTTGCAGAAATCCTCAAACTGAAGAGATTAAAACTCTCCTCCATTGTCTGTTCTAAGGATTCTGATGTGTTTCCCTGTCTGCTTTTCAATAAAGGCTTTATATTCTTTGAATTTATCAAATGTGTCACTTTTAGCTTTAAGAAAATATATCCA